>PVIH01011729.1:0-67552 GCA_004025045.1 Sigmodon hispidus | reverse complement strand
GGATCACCTTATTAATTGCTCTTAAATCTGTCACCATTCTCCATTTCCCAGATTTCTTTTTGACCACAAATACGGGGGAATTCCATGGGCTGGTTGATTCTTCAATATGCTGAGCTTGTAACTGCTCCTGTACCAATTGTTCTAGGGCTAGCAATTTCTCCTCTGTCAAAGGCCATTGTTGGACCCAAATAGGTTTGTCGGTCAACCATTTCAAAGGCAGGGCTGTTAGTGGCTTTGGGGTGCCTGCGGCTTTGAGACTATGCTGCAGTGCAACCTGAATAACCAGTGGCTGTTTTACATAGCCTCTTGAGGTATTGCTTTCAAGGCCATGATTGGGTCTTTGGTTGATATTTAAGTCTGGAGGGATCTTAATTTGAGTGTTCCATTGTTGTAGTAGGTCACGACCCCATAAGTTCACTGCTATGTTGGCCATGTATGGTTTTAATCTTCTTCTCTGTCCTTCTGGTCCTATGCATTCAAGCCATCTCACACTCTGTTTTACCTGAGACAATGTCCCAATACCTAAAAATTGAACATCTACCTCCTTCAGAGGCCACCTGGGGTGCCACGCCTGTGGAGTTATGATTGAAACATCGGCTCCCATGTCCACTAAGCCTTGCATAAAAATATTGTCTATTCTTATTGTCAACTTTGGTCTTTGCTCATTTATGGGGGTCTGCCAAAATATGCGTTTTATTGGTTCATTGGATACCATCAACTTCTCTTGTAAAGGCGATCCATTGTCTATGGCTACATGGTCTACTGTTTCAGGCTTGGGATTTGTTACTTGTCCTGAGGAAACTGCTCTTCCATTGTGACTGGATATGACTGAACCTTTTTTGGCTTGGAGGTCTGACTCTTGGGGGCTTCCCAGGGGAAGCCCCGAGTTGCGTTTCCCGATGTTAAAAGCTTGCCATCTATGTCTCTTACAGATCTACACTCATTTGTCCAATGTCTGCCTTTGTTACATCTCCTACATAGTCCAGGAGGTAGTGGCCTTCTGTTTAAGTCACTCCTGGGATTGGGATAATTCCCATATATGCCTTGTCTACAATTCCTCTTTATATGGCCTGACTTACCACAATTGAAACAAATAACGTTTTGATTTCTCACCTTAACATTAGCAATGGCTTGTCCTACCCAATTCTCTTCATCAGAGTGTAGATATTCAACATTAATTGCAAGTTGAATCCATTCTTCTATGGGTGCACCTTTGATCTTTAATGGCATGATCAATTTCTTACATGTCATATTAGCATTATCAAAGGCCAAAGAGAGTATCAATTGTTTCCAAACTTCTGAATCTGACACTGCTCTATTTACAGCCTGAGTCAACCTCTGTAAAAAGTCTGTATAAGACTCCTTCGGACCTTGTTTAATCTGAGTATATGACTCAATTCTCTGTCCTGGGTCTAAAACCCTTTCCCAAGCATTTAAGGCAGCATGGTCCTCATAAGTAGCCTGAATTGATACATCAGCAAACTGGCCTTCCCCAAGGATTTGGTCCTTGGAGATGGTAACAGTCCCAGTTTGATCTTGAGATTCCAAGGCCTTAGCCTCTTCCCTAAACCAATTCCTCCACTGCAAGCTTTGACTATCGTTCAACACTGAATTTGCCAAATTCTTCCAGTCATCAGGAATTACCCAATACTGTGCTGACCATGAATTTATGTATTGCTTCACAAAGGATGATTGTACGCCATATGTCACTATAGCTTCCTTTATTGCTTTTAGATCCTTCATGTGGATATGTTCATAAGTATATCCCACATTGTCTGAAGCCCTTCCACGTGATTGTGGTTTTTTGGTCTCTGCCACAACTGGAAATAGAGTTAGAGTAGAAGGGGGTAGTCCCCTCATGGTAACCACTCTAGGTGGGGCACCTTCCCTACTGCAACATCTTTTAAGAGGGGGCTCTGGGTTGTCTTGAGCAGATGTTGCCTCAAAATCCTTTTCTAAAATCTCCATACGACTCTCATGGTCTTGTAGCATAGCAGTAATGGTCTTTTCCAGTGTTTTAAAGTCCTCTATAAATGACCTCTCTAACAATTTTATAGAGTGGAAAATTCTCTCATTCCCCACATCTACACGTTCTAGTACTTTCTGATCCAGTTTCCTAAATTTTTCATCAATATAAGCTCTATATTCCTCTCTAATTAATGTAGACCTCTCCTCTATGGAGGCAATGAGCTTCTTAATTGTCTTAATATGTTCATCCATGTCACACATCTTAGCCTCATACCCCCTATGGGGAATGTATTCATCTCTATGCTGGGATCCTTTAAAATAGGTAGGTATGAAATATATTATCACACAAAAAAGCAAAACAACTCCTGGGTTGAGATAGCCTCCAAATGCATAATCCTGAAAATAATCCTCTATAACCATTGTGAAAAAATGAGTAAAATTCTGAACATTTATTTGGTCAGACATTTTGAAAAAAAAAAAGAAAAAAAAATTACCTTATTCACATGTAATGAGGACTTACAGCCAGCAGATGTCGCAATTGAGATCAGCAGTGGCAGTAAAGGTGCACAAAGGGATTCCTCATGCAGCCTTTGTTTCCAAGTGCAGATCCACCTGAGGCTGGGAGCAAGTCCCGAAACCAAGGCTGAGGAACCCAGCCGGGTTCTGTGGAGTCAGCCCCACGTTGGGCCGCCAATTATCCCGGTACTAACCCACCAAGAAATATATGTTAACTAAAGAATTTTATTTAAAAGGTACTTACATAAGAGGGATAACATGGATTGTTCCAGGGGAGAAGGAGAAAAAGTATGAGAAGGACGGAGAAATGGAGAGCAGGAACGATCCAAACTGCAGAAAGCAGGAGCAGTCCCAACCATAGAGAACCAGAGCAATCCTAACCGTGCACAACAGGAGCGATCCGTGGAACCATCTGCCCAGCAGAGCGAGAGCAGTTCCAGCCGGCCAGTCCCCTCTTCCACGTCACTCATCCAGCGACGCAACACTTCTGTCTAACAGCGCAGTGCTCGTTCATCATTTCCTCCCCGACTCCACCCGGCTCAGCACTCCAGCGCGGCTTTTTTGTATAGTTTCAGATTTCCCACTACAACTCCCTGTTGTAAAAGTTTCTGGCCAACCTTTCTGGCCTATCCTGAAGGTTTAGACCCACAATCCCACAGAAACATATGCCATCCCACAGAATCACACAGACACTTGTATTATTTTTATGATAATTGACCTAGGGCCCAGGCATATTGCTGGCTAGCCCTTGCTCTTAAACTAACCCATGTTCAGTCATGCAGCTCAATACCTTTTCTTAGCTTCTTTCCTCTGTGCCTACTGCAGTCTCCTCCATGTGCCTCCATCACATCCCTGTGGCATCTGTGTGGCATGTCTGCTCTAAAATGTTGCCAAGTTTTCTTAGCCTGGTAGCCCTGCCCACACTTCCTGTCTACCATTGGCCAATCAGCTTATTTTAAACCCATAGGCAGGATAAATATTTACAACAAACCATAATTCCACTACAGCTCCCTATTAGGGCATTATACATCTCATTAAACTCTAGTTTAATTATATACTCATAAAATACTAGTTGTCAACTGCTGTATATGCCCATAGCCCTGAGCAAGCCCAGATTAATTTAGTACCCACTATGTATTTTTGGCTGGCATTGAACTCATGGCCCTCCTGTCTTTTCCTGCAGAGTGCTGGGATTCCAGGCATGTGCCAACTTATTCAGCTCCTTTTCATTTTTCAGGAGATGAATAAACTCTAGAAGCCTGAGCTTACACAGCCACAATCACAGAGGATTAGTTACTTTCCTATCTATACCTTGACCTTATTTATGTTTCCATTTCCTTCCAAATGGTGAAGATTTCAGCAAAATGATTTTTGCTGCATTTGACTAAATGCACATGCACATTTCTGCACAATGCAAGTTTCCAATCCTAGTTCACTACACATAAAATAATATTGTTGGATTTGATTTTTACTGTTCTATAATAAGTTAATATAAACTCTTTGTAATATCTTCTCATTGGTGTGAGTAAAAGCCTGACAAAAGCAGCTTAATGAAGAAAGGGTTGTTTTAGTTTATAATTTTAAAAAGTCATGGTCATAATAATGAGGAAACCATGGTGGCAGGTGTGGGAGCCAACTAGTCATGCTGTACTTTCTGTCATAAAATATTAATGAAAATATTCCATGTCCAAACATTAGCAATTCTTGAAAGAGGAGTGCCAAATTGTACTCAGCCCTTAGAACCATTATCTGTGTAGATTCCAAGCACTAAAATCTCTTTTCTAATCAAGCATATGCAAGCTGAGACATGTGCCTTACTTTCATCATACATTCTCACCAAAATGTCTTTTTGCCAATCCTCCCCTGTAGGTGCAATAGAGATGTGAAATCATTGTTTAAAAAAACTATTAAATAGGAAGCTTGATAGAAGGCTCAGTGGCAGATAACCTGGGTTCAACTCCCAGCAATCTCATGGCAGCTTACAACTGTTTATAACTCCAGCACCAGGGAATCTCAGATCCTCACTCAGAAACATATGTGAGTAAAACACCAATGCACATAACATAAAAATAAATAAATTGGTTTTAAAATCCATTATGGTGGTTCAGAAACCTTGAACCAGACCAATTACTCCTTGCAATGAGTATGCAAGTCTATTTTAGAAAAACAAATATTGTTTGATACATTGCACTTTACAATGTCACTTCAAATATTTGATGAAGAAATGAGAAAGATGAATGAGTGTCTCATGACTGGTTGAGAGAGGCAGAACTGTAAATTTGATGACTGTGACAGGTGTAGTAGAGGGTGGCAGTGGACAGAATAGCACATCAATGTCAAGTAGGGCCAGTACAGTGATATGTAGCAGCCTGGAATGTGTACAGGATCTGTTGATCCTGTTGATGTCCATGGTCTGTGTTACCACCAAAGACTATGTGGATGCCCTTGATCATTGCTGCCACCTGAAGCCACATTTGATGTCCATGAACTGTGCTGCCACCAGGGGTCAAATTGGTGTTCATGGCCCAAGATACCACCAGAGGGCATGTTAATGATGTCCATGGCCTGTGCTGTCATATAGGGCATTGATGGTGTCTATGGCTGTGTTGCTATTGAAAACTATGTAGATATTCATGGTCTGTGCTCCCACCAGAGGTCATATTAATATCAATGACCATGTTATCACTAAGGACATGTAGATGTCATTGGTCTTTGTTTCCACCTGAAGCCATGTTGATATTTGTGGGCCATACTGCTGTTGAGGGTCATGATGATGTCCATGGCCTGTATTGTGGCCAAGGGCCCTGCTGATGTACATGGTTTTTCCTGCCACTAGAGACCATGGTGAGGTCTTTGGTCCATGCTGAGGCCAGAGGTCATGTTGATTAATGTCCATGGTCTATGCTTTCACCAAAAACCATGTAGAAGTCATGATCCATTCCATCACTAGCTATAAAGGGTAAGAAAGCTTCTTTTGCAGGGATGTCAATGACTGCAGACAGAGTTGAGAATGAGGAACATAGAAAGCTTCTGTAACAACCACTCCCTCTAACCCCCAGCCCCCCAAAAAAAAACAGTTTACATAGGAAAGCTTTGAAGAGAACTCAAAAATTATGGTAGAGAGCTGAAGTATAGATCTTCACAGTTAATAGCTCTGATGGAGATGGAGACAAAATCCATTTTTTTTAAGTGGCTGGTCACTGAGTTTATCCATATTCCAGTGAGTATATGGGCAACAGAAAATAGACTTGGGATTTTTTTTTTCTTTTTTATCTAGGAGAAGGTCACAATGGTGGGGACAGTAACCCTGCAAAGACTGCGCTACATTCTATGAAATTTCTAAATAATCAATTAAAATATTTTTTTGGAAAAAAGAACCATTGTACGAGCAATCACACAAAGTTGTGGTCCTTGTGGAATTAGTGGTAACTATAAAGAGATCAACAAAACCCATCAACAACACTCTCTTTGTGCTTCATGGTGAGGACAGTATCAGGACATTTGTCTTCCAAAAGCCATGCTAGGATCCCAAAATCTAGATGTTTTTCACAGTAATTTCAAATTCACACCTTCTAATGTTTGTTCCAAGTAAGTAGTCACAGAGCTGACCAAACCTTGAGCTTTACTTTGAGTTCCAGTAGAGGGTAAAAATCTTACAGATTATTTCTTCAGAAAGATATCTCTAAATTTTTATGCTTGAAAATTTTATAAGTGTAGTCCTAAAATATGATAGTATATACCCACCATTCACTGCAGCAACTAATTCATATTGTACCACCATATACCCCTGCCAACATTTGTGTGTGTGTGTGTGTGTATGTGTGTTTGTGTATTTTACTAAGTCTAGTTAGTGTTCCTCATATGGACATAGGTGTGAGGTACCCACTAAAGCATCAGAGTTCTATTGGTGGCCATGTACTCTGAAAAAAAGAATGATTTTTCCTTCACTCAGAAACTATCAAATGTAGATATCTCTTCAGTAAGGGGTGGCACCTGGAAATCATCAACCCCATCTACGCCAATATATACATAACTCCAATGGCTGTGAGTTCATGAGTGTGATAACAAATAATATCTCAGAAGACATTTTATATCACTCTTCCCTAGTCCCTAGTTCTTATATTTTTTTCTGCCTCCTCTTCCTATTTTATCTTTTATTTATTTTTTTTTACATCCTGACCACAGTTTTCTCTCCTCCTTCTCCTGCCAATGTGCATCACCAACACCAACACCATCACCACCACCATTCACTCGTCCTCTGTTTCTCTCCAGAAAAGGACAGGCTTCCCATGAATACCAACCAAACATGGCACAGGGTGCAGTAAGACTAGGCCCCTCCCCTCAGAACAAGGCTGGATAAGGCAATCCAGTAGGAGGAAAGGATTCAAGAGCAGGCAAGAGAATCAGAGACAGCCCCTGCTCCCACTGTTAGGAATATGATGAGAAGATAAAGCTACACATTGTAGTGCATATACAGAGGGTCTAAGTCAGACCCATGATAGGCTTCCTAGTTGTCAATAAAGTCTCTGTGAGCCTCTATATCCAAGGCTAGTTGATTCTAGGGTTTCTTGTGGTGCTCTTGATCCCTCTGGCTCCTCCTGCAATTCTTCCTCCTCCTCTTCAGCAGGATTCCCTGAGCTCCACCTAATGTTTGCCTGCGGGTCTCTGCATTTGTTCCCTTCAGTTGCTGATAGAGCCTCTCCATTGACAGTTGCTGCCTCCTCTTCTTCTTAATCTTCTCTGGGATTGACAGGTGTCCCAGTTAGGGCTGAACACTCAGTTTCTTATTCTCTACAGTTTCACCAGTTATATGTCTCCACCTGCTGCTTCCTGCTGTGTAAAAAAATAACCTTCTGTAATGAAAATTGATAGCAGCCCCAGTGCATGGATATAAACAAACAGAAGAACCTGCTTAAGAAAGGAAAATACAATAAATTTAATTTTTAAAAGAAAAAAGAAATGTTACCTTCTATAATTTTAAAACATAGAAAAAGTATGTGTGCCTTCTGGTAGTTTTTGTCAATTTGCCACAATCTGGAGTCTTCTAAAAAGAGGAGATATCAAAAGAGGGATTGCCTCTCTCAGATTGGCCCATAGGCAAGTCTTCAAGACATTTTCATGATTGATGGTCTATGTTAAAGGCCCTAACACACTGTGAGTGGTGCCCTTCCTGAATAGGTTGTCCTGGGGTAGATTAAGAAAGCAAACTGAGCAAACAGTGGAAACCAAGAGAATAAGTGAGATACCTCCATGCTCTGCTTCAGTTCCTGCCTCCGTGTTACTACCTTATGTTCTTAACTCTCCTTCATGCTAGACTGATCAGGACATAAATCCCAAATAAGTCCTTTCTTTCTCATGTTGATTTTTGCCATGATCATTATCACAGCAACAGAAAAGCTAATATAGCATATTATGACAAATTTTTTCATATCAAAAACTTCAATTTTGCTTAAATTTATATATACATATTGTGTATGTATACAAATGAGAGCTAGAGGTCAGTATCACAGTCTTTTCAAACTCTCTCAACATTTAGTCTCTCACTGAAAATAGAAATGAAGGATTTTACTAGTCTGGCTAGGTAGCAAGGTCCTGGAACCCTCACATCGCTCTGTCTTCCCATCTCTGGGATTGCAAGCTTGCAGCACCATAGCTGGTGTCTTCAGTGGCTAATGGGGATCCAAACTCAGCTTTTCCTCCTTGCATACCAAGGATTTTACCAATGAACTATCTCTTATGGGCCTGAGTTATATATTTGATTTTATAACAATTGTCTTATGCTTGTCTGTGAGTATTTTTAATAGAATTTTTTCCTGTTTTAATAGAATGTTTCCTATATTCATTTAATTTCCAGTCCTGCAATAAAATATTATGATCAAAGGCAACTTAAGAAAGAGCTTACTCTGAATTACATTTGCAAGAGACTATATGTTCATAGTGGAGTGGAAGGCACAGTGGTAGGTAGAGCAAAGCAGGAAGCTGAGCAATAACATCTCAACCTCCAGCTGTACACAGGAGGCAAAGCATGAACCGGAGGTGAGTTGAGGCCATAATCACTCAAAAACCAACAGTAATTGCATACTTCCTCCAGCAATGTTCTACATCTGAAAAGTTCTATAGCCTCCCCTACTGGAACACGAAGTGTTCAAATACATGGGAGAAATTTCTATGGGGGAATCTAGGGGGAAATTCCTCATTCATTCAAACCTCAGTCTTAGCTTCCAGAAAAAGATGACATAGAAGACCAGGTGCTCCAGTCTGAATAGGACCCAGTTGAATGACTTTAATCTGTGACATTGAGTTGATCCAAAATTATCTATGAAGCTAGAGGATAGGAAGACCCTGCTTTATTCACTATAAAGTAACTCTGTCCATGAATTTACCTTCCAAGCATGCATCTGCAGTACCTTCTCATTCCTATTAGCCTTTTCAGTGTCTTGTGGCATTAAAAATTTGTCTTAAAGGCCATTAGTGGGGACAATTTCCCCATATATCATGTGTAAGGATTTCCAAAGCTTTCATTCACCTGGAATGTAACAGAGTCAATCATGCCCCTGGGTGTGGTGATGCAAACATAGGCCCACCCACCCTTTTTAAAGAAAGGGCTCACATGAGTCCCCACCCTTCTTCTCTCTCTGCTCCCTTCTGCCCCTATCTCTGCTCGCTGCTGTAATAAACTGTCGTGTGGTACTCCCGGTGTTGAGATTCCATTCACGCGACACATGCAAAAAACTAACATTGGTGCCATGACTCGGCGGACCCCCACCCCAGCCCTAAGCGCACATAGGCGCTGGGGACCCCTGTTCGACCCTCCACCGGAGACCACCTTCCATCTGCCTGGTCTTGGACCATACTCACACACCACCAGCATTGATTGGTGAGTTTCCCCCTCGGTCAGCATAAACATGAACTAGTTTCATGGAGGATCATGTTTCCCGATCTTCATTTGGTTGTGATTTGTTCCTTTTCATTGGCAAACACTCCTGGATTTTTTTCCCTGCACTACACTTTCATCCAGGGACCTGCCCTTGTTGGAATTACACTGGTACCTTTTGTGGGCATTTTTTTGCTGGCAATGCCATGAACAGGTTGCAGGTGTGTAATTTGGGGGACTGAGAAGTCCACTTTATCTTGCTGTGTGTATGTGTATGTGTGTGTGTGTGTGTGTGTGTGTGTGTGTGTGTGTGTGTGTGTGTGTGTGTGTGTAATGTCCTGGTGCTCTCTCTTCTGCCTGATGGGGCTTTAGAGATATGTGCGGTTGAGTTTGGGCCCTGTCCACATAGCCTACATGTGTCTGCTGATGATCTAGTCCGCTGTGGGCCCGCTTCCTTGTTGACTCAGTTTGCAAGGGTGACAACTCTCGCTTGCTGGTTCCATATTCCCCTTAAGTTTCAGCATGGGAAATAAGCCTGCAAAATCTATACCTCCATCTTCACCCTTAGGGTACATGCTAGAGGTGTTGAGACCTCTTAGCCTTATACCCTATTTAGATACTACCAAGCTGATCCATTATTGTACAAAGAAATGACCTGGATATCCCCTAGACAATAATCTAAAGTGGCCACCTAATGGCACCCTGGATCCTGATATTTTACGGGAATTATCTAATTATTGCCAGTGAACTGGCAGATTGAAAGAGCTCCCCTATATACAAGCTTTCTCTTACTTAAGTTCTAAGCCTTCCCACCTAAGTTCTTGTCCTCCTGCTCGCCTGCTTTTAGCCACTTCCTCAGACCCTGATGATTCTCATCTTCCACTGGATCCTGAAAATGACCCTCCACCCTTTAGACCTCAACGCACTCCTACTGCCCCCTCCCTCTCCGCCTATCACCTGCTCTTGAGCCTCTAAGGATGATGATCCAATTCTACTTCTTCAGGAAGTTACGGATGTGGATGGAATAGTTAAAGTGTATACTCCCTTTCCTTTGTCTGAACTCTCCCAGGTTGCAAAGAAGTTAGGCTCTTACAGTTTGAATTCTACTGCCTTTATAAAAGAACTTCAGTACTTAACCCAATCTTATAACCTCACCTTTCATGATATATATCCAATTTTAACCAATAATCTTTTACCTGAGGAGCGCAGGTAAATTTGGGAGCAGGCCAGAATACATGCAGATGAGGTTCATCAAACAAATTTAGCACACCCCCCAGGAGCTGAGGCAGTTCCAGATGCAGATCCACATTGGAATTATAATACACAAAGGGAAATTATAGCCAGGGACAATTTTGTGACCTGCTTGCTGGCGGGCTTGCATAGGACTGCCCTGAAGCCAGTCAATTTTGAGAAACTGCAGGAGGTGATTCAAGATAAACAGGAAAATCTGTCCCAGTTTCTAGAGTGCCTTACAAATGCACTCTTGCAGTTCATAAATTTGGATCCAGAGAGCACTGAGGGAAGACAGCTTCTTATGACCCATTTCTTTAATCAAAGCTACCCAGACATAAAGGCCAAGCTTAGCTCTCTTGAGAGGGGCCCATTAACTCCACAAGCAGACATTTTGGTGCTTCCATTCAAGGTGTACCACCAGAGAGATGAGAGAATTCAGCAGGAGAAATACCTCCTGCTGGCAGAGGCGATCAGGCCAGCCCCTCCACCACCACCTCCCAGGTTGAGCAGACAAAAGCACTCGGAAAAGCACTCTAGTGCTTGTTTCTGCTGTGGCCTGGTAGGCCATTACTGTCACTCATGTCCAGATCCACGGAGGCCATCCAGGCCATGTCCTAAGCATTATAGACACCACTGGCCAGGCAGCTGCTACCCTACATCAAAGGGTAGGGACACAGTAAGCTTGGATGAGGTGCATAATATACTGGGACTGGCCGAGGATGAATGATGGTGCCCAGGCCCTCTCGGTCCAGCAAATGCTATCATGCAGAGAGAGCCTCGGGTGGATATTGAAGTTTCTGGCTGGACCATTTCTTTCCTGGTGAACACTGGAGCTGTGTTCTCAGTTCTACAGGAGTATTGGGGTGCACCTTTTCTTTCAGGCCTTACAAATTGTCCGGGAAGGAGGCAAATCTATGCGACCTTATCGGACACCGCCACTTAATTGCATTTTTAGAGAAATTCTTATTACTCAGTCATTTTTAGTTATGCCAAGTTGTCCAACAGCTTTGATGGGAAGAGATTTCTTAGCAAACATGGGAGCTTTCATTTCATTTAGTGATCACATTTGCCTAAACCCAGCCTCGCCAGCCACTCCAACTGTTCCTCTGTTCCTTTTACTATCCAATCAGCCTGTAAGTTCTACCTTCCTGACAATCTCCTTCCTCCCTTCCTCCATCACCTGCCATCTCCCCTCTCTCCAAAGTGGATGGGACCATATAGAGTAATTCTGACAACTCCTACAGCTGCTAAACTTGAAGGCTTCCCACACTGGATTCATTTGTCTAATCTTAAACCTTTTATCCCCCCTCCTCAAAATAGCCAGACAAGAGACCCAAAATCTTAAAAAACCAGCTCCAAGCTTCCTTTGCAGCTGGCCAAAGCAGAAGTCAAGATGGTAAACAAAGGGATCCAGGCAGTCTACTTGGAAAACCATGTAAACAAAGGGTCGTTCAACTCTGCAGTTGAAGCAGCCACTCCCTGAGGATGCATTGCAGGTAAAACAAAGACCATTCCCCACTCTCCCCTACAGGAGTCCAGGTAGGCAAAATATAGGACACTTTAATCCTTTCTCTTTACCAGACCTAGCAAGGATCTGCAGATGTTAACATGCAGTCAGCAGACAATAGAATCCCTTAGCAGAAGAAAGGAACCATTCATACAGCGCAGCTAACTCAAGGTTTACTTCCAAGTTTCTTTCTTCCCTTCTTTCCCCTTAGCCTATCACTCCCAAAGCTCTAACACTGCAGACAATAGAATCCCTTAGCAAAAGAAAAGAACCACTCACACACCCAGCTAACTCAAGGTTTACTTCCAAACTCCTTTCCTCTTAGTCATTCCCAAAGCTCTATCACTAACCTATATTTTTTTTCGAGCTCCAGGAAACAAACTTCAAGGTCCTATGATCCAAATCTTACAATTCTGCCAGCAAAAGGAGCTAAAGACCTCTCCATCCTTGTGTCAGCAGGAAGTAGCCAAGACCATGACAACCCCTTCCCGACCATAAACCCAGTATATGTATATATTGGTGGAATGTAAGGATTTCCAAAGCTTGCATTCACCTGGAATGTAACAGAGTCAATCATGCCCCTGGGTGTGGTGATGCAAACATGAGCCCACCCACCCTTTTTAAAGAAAGGGCTCACACGAGTCCCTGCTCCCTTCTGCCCCTATCTCTGCTCACTGCTGTAATTAACTCTCGTGTGGTACTCCCGGTGTTGAGATTCCATTCACACAACACATGCAAAAAACTAACATTATGTACCTTTTACTTTTAGAAAACCCACATTATTTATTTTCTTAAGCAGAATCATAGCATGAAATATATTATAGTTTAGTTAATTTTGAGGGATCAAAGTATTCCTGAGGCAATGCTACATAAAGCATGCACAGAGTATTCCCTCATATACCTCTTCTGAAAGACTAGGGCATGAATAGCCAACACAGTGGGACATAAAACCCTTGATTGTGTTTGAGTTATTCTAGGAAACTTTCTGCTGACCTCAGCTTCCCTGCTTTAAATGAACCAGTCTACCTGATGCTTCCATCAATTATTCTGAAAATCTATAACTTTTTTGTTCAGTTACTATAAAATCTTCACTAAGTTGCTGCCAGGTTGGAACATGGTGTTTTAGAAAATTGAATCTCTCTTTTATGGATCAATGGCCACTCATATTTGGCTCCACAATAAACTATTTCTTATATCCTATTAGAGGTGAGAGTGTGGTTGTGCATCAAGGGGTACATACCTGACTCCAGTTTGAGAAACTAAAGCTAACTCTTGACTTGGTTTTGCTCTGCAAGATAGGAATTGAGTGCAGAGAGTTGGTAACCTTGGAAGACCTGTACCTAGTACAGGTACAGAAGAACATCATCTCACATTGGGAGGAGCATGAGAAAGTTGAATCCAGAAAACAGAGAGGTGCCCACCTGATCATACTCAGACAACCCATGATATCCAAGAATGCAGAGAGGCAGAATGATGAGGATGTGTCCCTCAACAAACTAACATTACCACCAGGGGAGACTACTGTGATAGGCAACATCTAAGTAACATTATTTAAGAGTTTCTCTCAAAATTGTGGAATTTGCTAATTTCACCTTATTAAAAGGGTAACTGCTCGGGTGAAAATGAGTAACATGGGGGAATATGACAGTTTTGTCTGATTCCAGGTCATAATATCACCTTACTTGATGAAAAAATTTACAGATAAAGGGCTAAACCCATCCTGGGATAAATTGAGAAACATTAGCCAGTTTCCTGGGTGGATAAATCAGCTGTTTACAGGTCACAGTTTAGTCCCATCCCCAGGTAAAAGATAGAAGCAACATTCAAGAAAATCAGGGTTTGTGCTGCACAGTTGCAAGAGCAGCTGAGCTTTGTCTTAGGCCTCACACAGAGCAGCCTTGGGCCTTATACTTTCAGCTTAGGGTCAACTGATGACAACCCCATGGAGTTATTAATTTATGAGATAGCTCTCCCCCAGTATGAGACTGCTGTTTACCCTGGAAGTGGCAGTGGCTGTCACACAATAATCACAGCATTTGTGACATTACTGGAGGAAATCCTCAGGAACAAGGGTAAAGGAGGAAGTAGATGGGAGGCTGTGGTAGACAAGTGTAACTACAGCCCTCCACTTCACTTGCTCAGCCTTCATTCCCATCTGGGTTCATTTTAACATCTCCCACTGGCCCCTCCCTGTGATCAAGGCTTATAAATGGAGCCTCGTGTTAGATCAGAGCATTCTCAGAAGTTTTCGAGGCAGCAAGATGGTGGCAGCTCCTCTCCTCCTCTTCCTCCTATGTGTCACAGGTGAGATAGCATTCCATGATGACTTTTCCCTAGAGGATGCTTTGGCTTTGATTGAGACTGGCAAGGAGTAAAGCTGTTTGCAGCACATGTCTGGTGGATCATGGATCCCTGATAATAGGAACCTCTGCTCTGGGGTCTTACAGCCTTTCTTATCTCCATGTGCTTCTGGTTACAGCTTCCAAGGGGCAGATCATGCTCACCCAGCCAGCAGAGTCCCTTCACATTTCTCCAGGAGAGAGAGTCTCAATCACCTGCAGGGCCAGTCAGAGCCTCCTCTACACAGATGGAAAACACTACTTGTCCTGGTACCAGCAGAGACAAGGGCAGACCATCAAGACCCTAATTTACCACACTTCAGTCAGGATTGATGGAGTCCCCATGAGGTTTGTTGGCAGTGGATCTGGGACAGAATTCACCCTCACTATTACAGGCATTCAGCCTGAGGATTTTGCAGTTTATCACTGTCTTCAAACACTGAAGATGCCTCCCACAATGACTGAGTCCTAAACAGTAACTCCCCATAGGCCTGGTTGCCCCACCTGCCCTTGACTCAGGGACTCCACTGAGAGAAACAGCTGGGTAATCAGTATATAGACAGTGATGATAACATAATAGATAGAGCATTCATGCATACATTCAACATTGCACAGAAGAGACTTGAAGACATGGTGTCAAATAAACTACAAGGCAAAAAAGAAAGCAGGATAGATTAATTCACACTCATTCTTCCTCCTCCCCCTCCCTCTCCCTCCCACATTCCTCTCCTTGGTCTCCTCTGGATACTGGGGCATTTCCCTCTCCAACTCACAACCACTTTCCAACTTCTCTCAACCCCTCACACTGATACCTGAGTGTTTCATCCTTCATAATGTCACATCCTGATGAGACCCTTTAAAGCTACAACTCAGGAATAAGAAAACCATGTCCTGGCTGCTGTTATCCCCAGAGTGCTGGAAACTGCTTTGCATGTTAGTCTGTCTATACAAGAAAGGACTCTTAATGTAGATAGTTAAGAAGAGAAAATTATATTTTACTACAGGAAAATTAAGAGTTTCTACTAGCATAACAGATGATTAAAAAGGAGTTGGCTGTAGAAAATTCCCCAAGGTTCTCATCACTAGGAACAAGCAGGGCCCCCACTGACTCCTTCAATCTTTTCTCCTTAACTTCTGCAGGGTTCGTTCTCTGAGCTATACATATTGTTTGGCTGCATGTCTCTGCATCTGCTCCCAACTGACTCTGATTATGATAGGGCTAAGCTCTGTGTCGTAAAAGGTTTCTGGCCTGGACTCTTGATTCTAGCCCAGAGGTTTGGACCCACTCTCAGCCATGCTTAGCCTCAAAAAATCACACACAGACATATTATTTTTATGCTGATTGGCCTAGGGCCCAGGCATATAGTCTGCTAACTCCTTCATCTGAACTCAACCCATTTTGTTCAGCCATGCTGCTTGGTACCTTTTTTCACAGCAGCATTTCGCCTTCTTTCCTCTGCATCTCCTGGAAGCTCCAACAACTCTATGGCATCTGTGTCTGTTCTTCCTGTACCTAGAGTTTTCTCAGTCTGCTAGCTCTGCCCACACTTCCTGTCTGCCTTCATTCAATCAGCATTTTTTATTAAACTAGTAGGCAGGACAAATATTTACAACATACCATAATCTCTCTACAGCTCTGGTCTATGAATGTAGCAAAATAACATTAGGAATCATTTCATTGACATTTTTTTGCTAGTTGTGTTTTGTTTTATCCTAGATCTTTGGGATGCCTAGCCTCTGGCTCCTGACCATCTAGGCAGTGGGCTCCCTCTTATGATGTGGCCCTCAAGTTGGACCAGTCTTTGTTTGGCCATTCCCATAAGGTCTGTGCAACCATTACCACAGCACATCTTGTAGTCAGGACAAATTGTAAGTCAAAAATTTTATGACTGGATTGATGTGCCAGTCCCATCTCTGGAAGACTTATCTGGTTATAGGAGATGACCTGTTCAGGTTCTGTATCCTCCATTACTAGGAGGCCTTGCTGGCATCACCCTCGTGGATTCCAGGTAGTTTCCTCCTGTGCTAGGTTTCCATATGACCCTCCAAATGCTTCCTAATTCCAGTTATCTCTTCCAATACTCTTTCTCTCAATCCCCTCCCCACTCTAGTATGATCCCTCCTGTTCCTATTCCTCTACGCCACAAGTCCATCTACAGAATATATTCCATTTCTCCTCCCCCAACGAGACCCATGCATTCTTAAGATCTTTTGAGCTCTCCTTCTTACTTAATCTCTCAGGGTCTGTGGATTGTAGTGTGATTATCTTTTACTTAATAGCTAATATCTACTTATAAGTGAATACATACTTATGTCTTTCTGGGTCTGGATTATCTCAGAATAATTTTTTTGAGTACTATCTATTTGCCTCAAATTTTCATAATGCTATTTTTAACATCTATATAATACTCTATTGTGTAAAGGCATCACATTTTCTTTTTGTATTCTCTGGTTGCAGGGCATCTAAGTTGTTTCCACTTTCTGGTTTTTATGAGTAAAGCCATTATAAACATGGTTGAGCAAGTATCTTTGTGGCAGGATGGAGCATCCCTCAGGTATATGCCCAAGAGTGGTATAGCTGATTCTTGAGGTGAAATGATTCTCTGTTTTCTGTGGAAGTAACATACTGATTTCCTTGGTGGTTTTACAAGTTTTTGCTTCTACCAGCAATGAGGAAGTGTTCCCCTTGTTTCACATCTTCACCTGCAAGAGCTGTCACTTTTGTCATTGATCTTAGCCATTCTAACAGGTGTAAGATGGAACCTCAGAGTTATTGATTTGCATTTCCATGCTGATTAAGGGGGGTGAACTGCCCCCAACCAGCACAGTGGGAGGAGAAATCAGGGACCTGGCACCTAAAGGGGAGAAATAAGAAGGGCAAGAGACACAAAGAATGACAGCAGGACAGTTTTCTGATCCAGCAGTGTTTTTTAATTTTTCTAAGGGTGTTTATATAGTGAGGAGGAAGGGAAGTTGGCAGGACAGAGGGTCACTTATGAAAAGGTTGCTGGGCAACTGAACTGGAGCATGTCAGGGCAGAAGGTCATGTAGGAAAGGGTTACAGAATCTCTTAAGTTCAGGTTGTTTGTATAGATGTCCTGACAGGGAGATAAAGCAATTCCTTGCAGCCTAGGGTATGTCATATAGTCTCTTGTAAATTCCTAACTGTCATAAAAGGAAACAGAGGCCCATAAACATGACTAACTTATAAACTGAAATGTCTAAGCTAATTTGACTTGGCTTTTATGAGGGGAGCAGAGACCTATAAACTCAAAATGACTAACTGAAAATTTCTAAGCTAATGTGACTATACTAAAGCCAATACAGGCTTTGGCTCCCGTCAGTGAACAATAAAGTGTTTCTCAGTCATATTAGTTTCCTCTATTTAGAATTCTCTGTTGATACATGTGCCACATTTTAGTAGGGACTTTTGGTTTGTTAATGACTAATTTCTTTGGTTGTTTATATTTTAAATATTAGCTTTTGGGCAGATATAGGATTGGTGAAAATCTTCTTTCACTCTATAGGTTGCATTTTGTCCTATTGACAGTATCCTTTGTCTTACAGAAGCTTTGTAGTTTCGTGAGGTTCCATTGGTTAATTGCTGATCTTAGTGTGTGCCCTATCAGTGATCTGCTCAGGAAGCTGTCTTCTGTGCCAGTGATTCAAACCTCTTCACCACACATACACACTTTCTTCTCTAGTCTTTAATCTACTTTTACTTGTTCATGGTGATAACTATGGATGGATTTAAATTCTTTGACATGCCAGCATATAGTTAGAGCAGCACCATTTGTTCAAGATTTTTTTCATTGTGTATTTCTGGCTTCTTTATTGAAAAACAAGGTCCATAAATGTACGGATTTATGTCTAGATCTTTGACTTGATTCCATTAATTCACCATCGCTTTTATGCTAATATCCACATGGGTTTTTTTTTTTTTTACTATAGCTCTATAGTACAGCTTGAAATAGGCATTGGTAAAACTTTCAGAAGTCTTTTTATTGTACATGATTAATTGATCTATTCTGGAATTTCTGTTTTTCTATATGAAGTTGAATATTGTTCTTTTAGAGTCTGTAAAAATAATGTGTGGAAATTTTGATAGTGATTGCATTGAATCTATAGCTTACTGTTGGTAGGATGGATATTTTTACTATTTAAACATAGCAATCCATGGGCATGGGAGACCTTGCCATCTTCTGATATCTTCTTTAATTTCTTTCTTCAAGAAAACAAAGTGGGAAATACACTTCTATGAATTGGCACAGGCAACCACTTCCTAAATATAACACCCTAAACCTAACCCTAACCCAACATTGTGATAGGTGCTTTAAGAGAAATATTTTTCCAGAAATGGTTTTATAGCTAAAACCTTGGGCAGCTTTTGTATTGTTATGTGTGTGTCAGTGGTTATATTTGTGTTACTAGAAGGTCATGAAGTGTTCGCTAAGGATAAAGCTATACAATTCCAAAGCAGAGAAATCAACATGAATTTCTAGTTCCATCGTTTTCTCTCATAGTGTAAATTAACATGCATGCCACTAGTTTGGTTTACAAGAATCAGCATAATGTTTATCATTGGTGGGAGCAAAGCATCATTAGTTCACCTTCTTCACCATATAAAGCAGAATTTCCTCTAGGCACATAATTATTTTCCTAAGAGAAGGCCTTGCCACTTAACTATCAACATGTTCACTGTTGATTTTCACATTTCCATCCTTCTGTCATTATCTCATTAACTGAAATTTTTATTCTAGAGAATGCTGTTAAGAATTCAAATATATCTGATTTAGTGCTTCACATATGAAAATGAGGGAAACAGTTAAGGAAAGCACTTTATCACATTAAAGGGATAGAGTATCATAGAACCATGATGGTTTTAATACATAATCAATACTAAGTCCTCTGCATAGAATGGAACACTTCCTAGCAGTACTTGAATACTTGTAAGTTGGAACTGCATGTTACTTGAAAGAACTAATTAAGCTAAATTTTGGTGCACAGCAGATGTACATGATTTCATGTTTATGTAGCAGAATACATTGAAATGTACTCGTATAAAAAACTAGGTGTGGAAATTGTCACATATTTTTCTTATGTGTCATCTGTTTAAAGCATAAATTTTCTTTTACTACTCTAACTAAATAAGGATAAATGAATACTATAACGGAAAATATATTTTAAATTTTTTGTCATGTGTTTTTTTTAAGCTATTGCAAATTGTATCATTCTTGATTATACAGAACTTTGTGAGTGGTATAAAATAAATTTTATAAATTTATAATTCTAAAAATTTTTTAAAAAAGAAATAGAAGAAAATAAAAACAAAAAATTGGAAGAGATTAATAAATCCCTAGAACAAAATAAGAAAACCAAGAAAAAGGAAACCAACAAGTGACAGGAAAAAATGAGAAACTAAAAGCTAAAATAGAAGCAATAAAGAAGGCACAAAATGAGACAAAGATGGAAATAGAAAATCTGTAGAAATTAATGGAACTACAAATACAAGCATAACCAACAGAATCCAATTGATAGGAGAGATAATCTCTGAAGTGGAAGAAACAATAGTAGAAATAAATACATCAGTTATAGAAAACACTAAAACCAAAAAAGCCATAACACAACACATGCAGAATATTTGAGAACAAACATGAAAATAATTGAAAAAGAGGAAGGAGGGAACCAGAGGCTGTCTGTGGAGCTTGTCTCCACACACTCTGTAGCAGACAGAGGTAAACTCAGTCTGCCAGGGTACCCTTAGCTGCTGCTGAGGGATTTTGCATGACCATCCATCTCCAAGGGATCAAACAGATAAGGACTGAGGACTCTGAAGGACAGCCTCAGACTCCACCTAAAGGTGGGGTGGGTTCAGAAGGTCCATGCCTGAATCCTTGCCAGGGAAAATTGTGTTCTGGTCAGGTTCCGGTTCCAGGACCAGGGGATGTCTGTGGAGCTTGTCTCCACACACTCTGTAGCAGACAGAGATAAACTAGGGATGTCAGGGTCACCCCAGCTACTGCTAAGGTAACTTGCACGGCCACCACCTCTCCAACTCCTCAAACAGAGATGGATTGAAGACTTGAAATTCAGTCCCCTGCCCAGAGCATAGTTAGAGATTGAGGAGACCTTTTGTTCTAGGTGACAGGAGACACACAAGCCCATGAGCCACAACTGAGCAGGAGCCACCTAATCATGAAACACTGAAGCCATGGGCAGACACCAGTGCAAAAATATAAATAATAATATAAAGGACAAAAAGGTATCTCCAAAAGAAAGTGGCAGTCCTACAACTACAAGACCTGAACTGAGCATAGAAGAGGAAACCGAAGGAAGCAACTGCAAAAATTCCTTTATGATAATCATCAAAACTCTCAAAGAAGATATGAAAAAATGCCTTAAAGAAATAGAAGAAAAAACAAACAAAAAATTAGAAGAGATGAACAAATTTATGAAAGAAAACCAAGAAAAAGGAAACCAAAAAATGAAAGAAACATGCCAGGAACTAAAAACTGAAATAGAAGCAATAAAAAAGGGACAAAATGAGGCAAAGATGAAAATATAAAACCTGAAGAAAAAAGCTGGAACCACAGATACAAGCATAACCAGCAGAGTTCAAGAGATGGAAGATAGAATCTCTGAAGTGGAAGACTCAGTAGCTCAAATAGATATATCAGTCAAAGAAAATCCTAAAACCAAAAAAGTCATAACTCAATACATTCAAGAAATCTGGGACACCATGAAAGACCTAACTTGAGAATAATAGGAATAGAAGAAGAAGAAGAAGAAGAAGAAGAAGAAGAAGAAGAAGAAGAAGACCAGTTCAAAGGCACAGATAATGTTTTCAATAAAATCGGAGAAGAAAACTTCCCTAACCTGAAGAAGGAAATGCCTATAAAGATACAAGAAGCTTACAGAACACCAAATAGATATGATCCAAAAAAAAAGTCAGCATGCCACATTATAATCAAGCGACAAGACATACAGAACAAAGAAAAAATTTTAAGAGCTGCAAAAGAAAAGGGCCAACTTACATATAAACACAGACCCATCAGAATAACACCTGACTATTCAATGGAAACGATCAAAGCTAAAAGGGCTTGGTCAGAAGTTATACAGACACTAGAAGAGAATGGCTGCCAAACTAGAACACTATACCCTGCAAAATTATCAATCACCATAGATGTAGTAAACAAGATACTTCATGACAAAGTCAGACTGAAACAATATCTATCTACCAATCCAGCACTACAGAGAGTATTAGAGGGAAAACTCCAACTTAAGCACCCCAGATATACCCATGAAACCACAAACAATCAATAATTCCACAGAAGAATACTCCAGAGAAAGGAAATACAAAGTATTACCTTGAATTGCATTTACTGGCATGTGCAGTAAGAATGTAGTTCAAGTAAAAATTTGCTATTAATGTAATACATAATCTAAAAGTTCATAAAAACTTTCATTTTACACTTTAAAGCAGATAAAAATTAAAATTTACTATGCAATCCTTGCTATGCTGTCTGGTGCTAAGAAAATAAGGTGTCCTCATGTAGTCTATACTTCAACATGAATGACCAGGAGTACCCATTGTTGTATATGATTTTCCAAAATTTTGTTGAGAATTTTAGCATCAATATTCATGAGCAAAATTGGTCTGTAGTTCTTTGTTGTGTCTTTGAGTGGCTTGAGTATTAGGGTAATTGTATCCTCATAATAGGAATTTGGCAATATTTCTTCAGTTACTACTGTGTGAAATAGTTTGAGGGGTAATGATAGTAATACTTCTTTCAGTGTTTGTTAGAATTCTGCAGTGAAATGATCTGGACCTGGACAATTTTTCTTGGGTGTCTTTTAATTATTGTTTCAATTACCTTAAGGGTTATAGGTCTGTTTAGGTAATTAATCTGGTCTTCATTTAATTTTGGTAAGTGTTACCTGTCCAAAAAGCTGTCCATTTCTTCTACGTTTTCCATTTTGTGGAATATAGATTTTCAAAGTATGACCTGATAATTCTCTGGATTTTCTGGGAACCTGTTGTTATGTACCATTTTCATTTCTGATTTTGTTGATTTGGATACTCTCTCTCTCTCTGCTTTTTTATTAGATTGGATAAGGTCTTATCTATCTTGTTGACTTCCTCAAAGAACCCACTCTTAAATTCATTGATTCTTTGTATTGTTCTTTTTGTTTCAATTGTATTGATTTCTGCTCTAAATTTGAATATTTCCTGCTGTCTACTCCTTCCAGGTGAGTTTGCTTCTAATTGTTCTAAGGCTTTCAGTTTTGCTCTTAGTTCTCTAGTGTAGGATTTCTCTAGGTTTTTCATGTAGGCATCTAGTGCTATGAATTTTCCTCTTAAGACTGCTTTTATTATGTCCCACAAGTTTGGGTACATTGTGGATTCATTTTCATTAAATTGTAAAAAATATTTTTATTTCTTTCTTAATTTCTTTCTTGACCCAGAGGTGGTTCAGCTGAGTGTTCTTTAGTTGCCATGACTTGGTAGGCTTTCTGTGATTTTTGATGTTTTGGAATGTTGTAAAAAGTTTTTTGGGGGTTGTTTTGTGTCTGGCAGGTTTGCGCCCAGAGTTTGTAACCTGGCGCACATGGTGGCTGTGGTTTGGAGCTTGATTTGCGCACCTGCGGGTTTTGTCTCTCAAAGAAATGAAATCACATGCTTATATCTTTTACACTCTTTGACCCATATCTTAAGCACATTACTAGCTAGCTCTTTTGTTTTAATTTAACTCAATTTTATTGATTTGACTGCCATGTGGCTCCCAGCCCGTGGCTGCCCATTATCTCTACATGTCTGTTCTTCTTGGTGGTCTGATGGAGAGTGCGAACTCCACCCTTTCCTACCTGCCTGCCCTCTGATTCTCTACCTACATTTATGGTGCACCACAAAGGCCAAAACAGCTCTTTTATTTACATTATATAGAGAACATTCCACCACATTTTTTTTGTCTAATTAAAAAGGAAGGTTTTAATTTTTATATAGCAAAATTATAACAGAACAACTCTCAAGCAGGAATTATAGTTACAATATTTAGTCTATTTGTATTCACAAAATTAAAGAAAATATTTTATTATCTATTTTATCATTGTGAGTCTAAAGTTTTATGTTTAATATATCTTTTAAACCAAAAAGAACTATATTTATAATTATTAAACCTTTAACCACATCAAAAACCACAGAAGAATATAATATTATGTAAATTTTATACAAAAAGCATTCCACCACAGTGGAACTCTAATTTTAGGCCCTGGTGGTCCGATATGATACAAGAGTATATTTCCAATTAGATTGATAATATGGCTGGGTATAGTAGTCTAGGTTGGCAGCCATGTTCTTTTAGTGTCTGTATAACTTCTGACCAAGCCCTTCTTGCTTTCATAATTTCCATTGAATAGTCAGATGTTATTCTGATTGGTCTGCCTTTATGAGTAAGTTGGCCTTTTATTTTGTAGCTCTTAAAAATTTTTTCTTTGTTCTGTATGCTGTGTGGCTTGATTATTATAAGATGAGCAGACTTTTGGGGGGTCATATCTATTTGGTGTTCTGTAAGCTTCTTGTATCTTTTATAGGCATTTCCTTCTTTAAGTTGGGAAAGTTTTCTTCTATGAGTTTATTGAATACATTATCTGTGCCTTTGAGCTGGTATTCTTCTCCAGATAATAGTGAGTTCCCCTTTGCAATTTCATATTAAAGCTTTTTATTCTAAAAGACTTAAGAGACACTGAACCCATTATAATTTTCTGAGCTCTGCTAACTTTTTCATCATTGTTTCATGCACGCTGGCTCTCAGACAGAAGGGGGAAGTGTGCAAACCCAGGGCTGTGTGTGGTGTAGGCAGCTGGTGAGACTGTCAGAGAAAGTTTGTGTTAGAGGCTAAAGCACTGTGGGAGGAGTGCTGTAAGCCTGCAGACAGTAATAATCTGCCAGATCTTCAGCCTGTGCACTGCTGATGGTCAGAGTGAAATCTGTCCCAGATCCACTATCTATGAAGCATTCTGGGACCCCAGTGTACCTAGTAGATGCATAATAGATCAGCAGTTTAGAAGCCTGTGCTGGTTTCTTCTGGTACCAATCCAAGTAGTTTTTCTGGTCTTTACTGTATAAAAGACTCTGAACCTGCAGGTTATGGTGACCTTCTCTCCTGCTGACACAGCCAGTAAGGATGGAGACTCAGTCATCACAATATCTGCCCAGGCACCCACAATGATCACGTGTAATTAAAAAAAAACCTACAGAATTCAATATACATGAAATGTGCCATTTAATGTCCTTGTAGTGCCATATGGTCAGATCATTGTTGCATAAAAAATATTATATACTGATACACATTTTAAATTTCATATATACAATGAAGCAACCATGCAAAGATTATAATAATTTTAGATTTCTCACCAGACACCCAGAGCAGCAGTGATATGAGGACCTCAGTTTGTGACTCCATCTTGGTCACAAACTTGCCTGTCTGATGCTGCTCAGTTCTCACTATAGAGACTAGTTTATAAATTCTGAGCATCTGAGTAAAGCTGGAGGAGCCTATGCAAAGCAGTCAGCAAATACAAAGGAGGATGCCTGGGCAGTGTGTGTGAAAGTGACTGGTAAATATACCATCAAACAGAGCATGAGAAATCACTGAAAAATATTGGCTTACAGCTTTCCAACAGAACTATACTGTGATCTCTAATAGAAGTTTAGTTAAAATCCAAAACATTTTTAAACCAGGTGACTTTTGCAGGAACATTAGGATATCTCTCATATTAACAGTCCTAGGAAAATGATATGTTTTTAAAAACTACAGCACATTAGAAACAAATGCAGAAAGATAAGCAGGGTATGTACTCATTCATTAGTGGACACTGAACAAACAAACAAGAAAAAAGCAAAGCATTCCCAAGCTGCACACCACAACCACTGAACAGCTTGGGATCAGAAACACCTTGGACTGACTCCTGGGATCCTATTCTCCTAGAGGAACACCTGACTCATTCTTGAGGTTGTGGGGGAGAAAAATGGATCTACCAGAAGTCGAGACTGAACTAAGCAATATTGGGACAGTGGGACCTTGGGACCATTTGCCGCCTGTGCAGGTGGGGGGATGGGGAGTTGTGGAGAAAAGAGAATGACCTGATGTGGTGGAAGGGGGAAAGGACCTTGAATAATGATATACAAGGATAGAAAGTGTGACTTTTTTGTTCATAATAATAAAATAAAAAAAGAAAGAAAGAAAAAAGAAAAATCCTAAAACAGTCAAAAAATGCAAGGAAAAAAAAGAAATAAAAAATACTTGAAGCCTATTTAAAAAAAAAAAAAAGACACTAAATTTCGGTGGTAGGTGAAACAGTCTTACTGCCAGTATTGACAGAAATCCCAATATGATGACCTCTAAAACAGATACCACTCATTGCTTCTCTTCATAGATCATACTTTTTTTTTATTGTGGCATCAGAGAATAAGTCCTCAAAGCATGCTGGCTCCGACATGTTGAAATAGATTGGTCTCACTCAGCATTAGTTGACATTGTTTTCTAGTTACTATTAACCACAGGACATTTATGTTAGAAGAATTAGCTACTGTTCTTTAATTGATTTACTTATTCTAATCATAATGTGCTCATAACTTGTATGTACAATCACATTTATTTCCACATTCTAATGTCTCACTTACATACATATTTTGCAAGATATATTTATTAAGAAATATGTACATATTGATTAAAACATCTAAAAGTGGAAGAATGACATCATATTATTTTATTGAAGTATATCTACAGCTTGGAGATGATTCTCTGTCTATACCATTGAACATACTGATCACAACTCGAATAACCTCTGTGCTCCGACTCAAGCAGAAACTCACTTTTCAGTGTTTAATAGATACTTAAATGCTTTCTAAGACCTCAGCATGCCAGAGGACCTGATCCACAACAAAGGATTTTCTCCATCTTCTCAAATGAGCACATTCATTCCTATTGATTATAGCTAATTTAAAGTATTCTTTTATATTAAAAATGTAATTGGAGAAATTGAACTACATATAGGTAGGCATCTTGCAAAAACCTGAAATTAAAATTTACAGCTCATTATGGCAAATTTTAAAGACATAAATTGTGTTGAAATAGCAAAAGGATAACATAAACAAAAAAGAGGAATATATTGAATATATAAGAGGAGAGAGGACATCCTTGTCTAGTTCCTGATTTTAGTGGGATTGCACTGAGTTTTTCTCCATTAAGTTTGATGCTGTCTTTTGGCTACTTGTAAATCGCCTTTATTATATTTAGGTATTTGCCCTTTATTCCTGAGCTCTCCAGCGCTTTTAGCATGAAGGAGTGTTGGATTTGTCAAAGGCTTTTTCAGCATCTAAGGATATGATCATGTGTTTTTTTTCCTTCAATTTGTTCATATGATGGATGGCACTTATGGTTTTTCATATGTTGAAACAACTCTGCATTTTAGATTTTTAAAATCTGTCTCTTCTATATAGCTCTTATGACTTTTCATTTTTTGACCACCTTTTGCTTGGATAGGCTAGCTGACCCACCCAACTTTCTCTATTTCTTTCTGTTTCTACATACCTTTAATCTTACACCGACTTTCCTCTCTTCCTCTGTTTCTTTCCACTCTCTAATCTACCAAAGTATGTCTAACAATTAAAGATGTCATTAAGGCCACAGGCTGGCTCTACCCAGCTCCTAGTCTAAGTGAAGTTTAGTTTTTAACCTAAGGTATGGGTAGGACCCACAATTACCACTCAGTGGAATTTTAGGGCCCATGTAATCATCAAGTAAATCACTATGTCTGCTGCTTATTATCTCCATTTAAGTATTTAGTAGCAGCATCTCTTCTTAAAAAACTCACAAATATTTTGCCTCTGAGGCTCAATCAGCAAAGTCTCACTTTAAGAAGCCACACCACTGCTTGTCTTCAGCAAACAATACTGATCCAAGAAAATGCTGCCACTACTAAGAATCCATCTAAGATTCTGTTCCCTTTTGCCTGTGAGAACAGAAACCTTAAATCCACCATAAGCCAAATTCCTTTGTGAAAAAGGCTGATATCAGCCAAAAGATAAAGATACCATCACAAAGAGCATGAGAAATCACTGAAATATATTGGTTTACAGCTCTCTGACCTTTATGTTGTAAGATCTCTAATAAAAGCATTGGTTAAAAATCCAAGACATATTTAAATAAGTTGACTTTTCCAGAAACAGTAGAGTTATCTCAAATTGGCTGCCATAGGGATATGATACATTCAAAAAATTACAACAAATTAGAAAACATGCAATAAAAGAAGGAAAGGATGCAAGGAAAAAAAGAGGACAGCCCAAAATGAGGGAAATAATGCTAATTATTTTCATTGTCTCCCTTCTCTAAAGTAACTCTTCGACTAAGAACAATAAACAGTACATCAGACATTTGAGCTCCAATTTCCATGCCAAACATGGAAAAGAGATGCAAAAGAAATTCATATTCAACCTGTGGAAGTTCTGGGAACATTAATTTAAACCTGAGATCAGAGAAACTTTAATCTCAAGGCAAAAGTAACCCCAAGAGAAACTAACACTTACTCTCTGCATCTTCAGAAAATAGAAAGTGGCTTGCAGGAATTAAAGAGGAATGGAGGAGGCAAGATTTTATAAAGAAGTCATAGATATAGGGTCAACACTACCAAGACTGTTTATTCCAGAAATGCATATTCTAGAGTAATCTAAAAATTATCCTTTTGTATTGTATTACCTACATAAATCAAGACAAAAAATTCTCAGGGTTCTTGCAATAGAAATTATTTTTTTAATTTGTAAAACTTTCTAAAGATATTTAATTCGTATCTGTTTTTGCACTAAATTTTATAAATTTTGTTGTGATTGTGTTGTTAAATCTAATGTGATATATCTGTCAGTGTGGAGGACAATTTCCATATTTGTACATTATGGATATAAATAAAGCTGTATCCATTAATTGCCCTTTCCCTTCGCCTTGATTAGCTCTTTAAATATTTAATAAAATGGGGTTTAAAGCATACAGATGGAAATAAAATTTGGAAGTTAGTTATATGGGAATAAAGCAGGCTGGAGTTTTGGCAAACAATTATGGCAACTGTGCCTCTCTCACTGTATTGGAGGCTGGAAATGAGCAAAGAAAGTATGGAGGTGGGTAGTGGTCCCACAACAGGAAATACCACATTTTATTTTTCTATGACCTTTAATTTTAAACTATAAATTTATTAAGAGGACTGAAATGAGTAGCATTCTTTCGAGGTGTGATTTTTAACCATCCATTCTCCATAAGAAGCACACATACACAGCCATCACAATGATTGCCAACAACTTCTCTATACACTAAGAGCATGCCCCTGAAAACAGACACCCATGCACACAAACCTTAAAATCTGTAAGTAAATATGCACATAAGTGTGTGAAGGAAGTAACTACTCAGGAAAGGATGTAATGATCATGGTAAGTAAGCAATACTAGGGAGGTTGTTAGACCAACAGCATGTTTATTTAGTGGCCAGAGAAATCTTAGATGCTAAGTGAAATACAGCAGTGTCTCCAAATATTAAGGAAAGAGAGTGACAGTAGGAAAAGATGGCTTAACAAATGCTGACAGAATAATATTTTTCTCAAGAGCTAAACACAGCTTTAACAGCATTTAATATCAACAGCACCCACAAAGGCAAGTTCAACTTTTCCACATCATCTAAGAATTTTGTCCATGATCCTTCTCTTTTTTTTCAACTGTCCAAACATTTTCGCTAAAACTTACAAACTACAATTGCTGCTAATACAAGAACTTTCATATACAATACCAATTAATATATCATTAATCTATTACACGTCTAGCCTATAACTCCCTAGATTTTTTTGTCAGGATTTAAGATGGAATCTTAAAGTAGGCTGATTTTAATGAGAAAATTTGGATTAATTCAGTAAAATATCATTAGATTTTCTGGTAATTTTGAAATAGAAGGAACAAAAGTATATTTGACAGAAAAGAACTTTTAGCCAATGTAGACTATAGTAGACCTAGTTATTGAATATTTGAGAAAAATTATAGTTTTCTGTCTACATCTTGCATTTATGGACTATAATTTTGGAAATTCAGATATTGACTTTTCAAAATTACACATTCAGACAGCAGTGTTTAATGGAGATAAACAAAAAACCAAATTCTAAATAGATTTCCCATTTTATTATAAAAGGTTTTTATTACATTAGATGCTTAAAATAACATTTTAAAAGTTTTTGAGAATTTTATTTCAAACATGTTCTGTACTCTTCCAACATCTCCCATACCTCCAATTCTTTTAGATATCTTATTACATAACTATTAATTTTTTACATGCACAGTACCTAAGATGTTCATTATATATAACTCTTCTGCATATGTGTTGAAGGCTGACCACTTGATATTTAATAACACACCAAGGAATTCACCCCTGGAGAAAATGAATTATCCCTCTCTTAGCAATTGATTTGCTGTAGTAATTCAATGAGGACTGGAGCTTCCAAAAAATTTTCCTACTGACATTGCTTATTCTGGTCGTGTTTAGGTAGCTATAGTGTTGATTTTGTGACTTTTTGCTTTTTAATACTGAAAATTAGAAATAAACAGAAAATAAAATTAAAATTATGGTGAATAGCTCTAAGTATTCCTATAGTATAGCATTTATACTGGAGACCAAGAAAGGGCAATAGTAGGTAATAAGAAAGGGCAAAATACTTGGGATCTAAAGCTAATTGTTTTGCATATTATAACTCTGTTACATTGTTGTCTTTTTATGAGTATAAGTCCATTAAAAGCAATTTATATTCAAAGACTATATCCCCAAGCAGAGTTTCATAGCTTCATAAAGACTTTCCCAGCTGAAGTTCTTTGAAATATGTAGGGATTAGGACTTAGAAAATAAGTGTTGGAGTGACTACTTAATCTGTTGGCTAGTTATCTTGTTTGTAAATTTATTAAAATAAATTTATTTAAATTTTTGAAAATAAAAATGTTTTTCTTCTTACTAATGAAAGAATGCTTCCTTTATCACTGATTGGAGCAAATTTCTGCTTCTCTCTTTTCTTCTCTGAATTGTCAATTCAAAAAAGGGAAGAACAGTCAGCCATTAATTTTAGACAATGCCATTAGTTGCATGAAGAGTTTCAAGTCCTATCTGAGGTAATATATTCATATCTAGTTTTATATAACAATATTGTATAAGTTTTAACAGGTAGTAACCGAAAATGAACCCATTTTGTCAGAGCAGTCTTGTTGACATGGAGAAAGGTTTAAGTAGGTCAGAGAGAGGAAGGAGAAGAGATAATCCTGTGCAAAATTGTCCTCAACTCACTTTATGTGAATGTGAAGTCATCATAATCATTTGAAGCATAAAAGTAAATATCAAGAACCATAAATATCAAAATATAGAAAAATTATCACAATTTATAAAGAAAAGTAACTTTTAAAAACAAAACATTCCCATTTATATGCATGTTCACTCTCATCAAACAAAGACTACAGTATTATATAAACTATTTTTATTCAGTTTTTTCTCTTTTTTCTCATTTTTATTATATTATTATTATATTACATGTATTTTATGCATGTTCACTCTAATCAAACTAAGACTAAAATATTATATAAAATATATTTTCATTCAGCCTTAACATCAAGATTTTTGAGATCAGGTCACATAGTCTTAGGCTCACAATACTATCACTGAATAAAAGATACCTGGTACATAAGTTGATGAGTTTGCATAAACATAGTTCCCAATTAAAATCTCCACATTTTAAAAAATATTTTTAAAAATCACATAGAATGTCTTATTTGTGTTACTCATCCATACAAAATATGAATATTTGTAAATTTTTTGTAAATGTATCAATACTGACATAAGTGGAAGGTATTCACAACATCTAGATTGTGGGTCATATATCACTAATTAGTGCATCAACAGAAAACTGAAACTGTCAAGCCTGTCCCCTGCACAAAACTCAAATCTAAGTGGATCAAAGACCTCAACATAAACAGTCACTTTGAAATTAATAAAAAAGAAAGGAGGATATACATCTCTACAAACTGACACAGGTGAAGACTTCCTAAATATAACACCATTGACACAGACACTAAGATCAACAATCAATAAGTGGGATCTCCTGTAGCTAAGAAACTTTTGTAAAGCAAAGGACACTGTCAATAGGACAAAACATTAGCCTACAGAATGGAAAAAGATTTTCACCAACCCTACAAGTGATAGAAGATTGATATCTAAAATATATAAAGCACTCAAGAATCTAGAGCCCAATATCTTGAATAACCAAATCAAAAAATGGGGTTTGGAACTAAAAAGGGAATTCTTAACAAAAGAATTACGCATGGCTGAAAGATACTTGAAAATGTGCTCATCATCTTTAGCCTGGGTTTAAGGAAGGAGAGCCATGCCACAACTCTTAGTCCATTCAATACAGACAGATTTCATTCAAAACTAAGTTGAGACTGCAACTCTTCTGAGAAGTAAAGATATACATATATATATATGTATATATATATATGGGTAGTAAACTTATCTTGTATATAATTTTGGTACAATTAGGTTTGATCATTTTTTGACTTGTACATTTTTACTGGATTCCCTTCTCTTCTGCTTTCGATATTGGGCCAGACAAAGCTCTCCTACCCACAATCATGCAGTTTCTTATAGCATATTCAAAATATTATATTAATTACAAACTGTTTGGCTAATAGTTTGGCTTCATTACCAACTAGCTCTTATGCTCTAGAGAGGCCCAGATTCTGGGTCTCTACATGGTTTCTGGCAATACCATGGACCTTGAACACTCACATAGTCTCTGTAGCATGAATTTTGGTTGTTAGGAAAGAGATTCAGAGCCAAATATCAGGGAAAGAATGAAATATCAGAGACAGGAAACTCCATAGTCAATTCTCACCCAGTTGTCTCCCAACTTCCTCAGCCTTGCTCCTGGTCACTTCTCCTTGCTTCTCCTCTGGGCTTTCTTAGAGGGCTTAAATATCCTTCTAGTCAGTTGTATCCTATCCAGGTTAGGTGTGAGCTACTCTATTTCTTAGCCAGCCTAGAACTCACAGAAACAGTAAATTCTGTCTCTGGAATTATGGGACTGAGGCTATGGTCACCACTCCCAATTTTCCCTGTGCTGAGATTAAAGGTGTATGCCATTGAATCTCAGCTGTTTGTCCTTGTACTCAAGGATAAACAAATTCTTGGGCTGTTTGCCTAGGTTTTACTGTCTGTTTTTCTCTAGAAAATTTCAGGTTTTATTAAATATGTAATATATCACTACAGGTCTTTTTCATCAGCATGTGCCAAAGATCTCCACTTGATTTCTGGTAACAAAATTAGCCCTGGAAATCAACAAGGACTTCTGCTTAAGCACTGGCCATGGACTACCATAGCCTCCAAAATTAGACATCAAGATCTTTCTTTTTGCTTGTCCAAATCGCTTCTTTTCTCTCTGATTTTCTACAAGCCCCTATATACCCTATCCCTTCCAGATCAGGATTAAAAGCATCTAGCCTTGAACTCATAGAAACTGAAGAAGTTCTGTCTCTGCAGTTGTGGGATCAAGGGTGTAGGTCACCAATCCAGACTTTTCCTGTGCTGGGAATAAAGATGTGTGTGACTGACTCAGCTATTTATCTTTGTATTCAAGGTTTAAGAATTTCCTGAGCTGTGTGCCTAGGATTTCACTGTGTGCTCTCTCTCCAATATTCAGGTTTTGTTAAATATGTGATATATATCCACATAATTTCTTTGGGTCAAAAATTAGAAATAAAGTTATAACAGTCATAGAAAAGAACATATACAATAGGTAAAATAACTATATACAATGATATACAAACAATAATTATATAAGGAATGTCCAGTTTATTAACAATTGACTGATAAGGAAAGTATTCCATTATTTATCCTATTTTGGTGAGTCCAAAGGATTGTACCTAATCCACTTTTTATCTAAATTGTATTACTAACATTACACTATATTTTGATGTTTCTTAAACTTACTGTAAATTTTCTTTTCTGAAACTGTCACTAAATAACTAATATAACTATTAGTTAGATCTTTTTCATCAGCATGTGCCAAAGATACTAAAATAACTGTTAACTATCTCATCTTCAAATTCCTCAGAGACCTAAGAAGAAAATAATATTCAAATAGCCACTTCCAAAAATATAAGAAATGAAACTGCTGGCTGTTTGGAAAGTCACTCAAAGTTCTGTGTTGTTGAAGCATCTATCTTCGGCCTACAGGCCTAACATGTCTGACAGACTTCTCTGGGAAGCAGGATATTCCCAAAATCCTTTCTACCTTGTGCCAATTTGTTGGAGTGCATTTCCCACTTTCTTTTCCATCAGATTCAGAATGGCTGGATATATGTTGAGGTCTTTGATCCACTTGGATTTGAGTTTTGTGCAGGGTTACAGGCTTGGATCTATTTGCAGTTTTCTACAAACTACCAGCCAGCTATGCCAACACCATTTGTTAAAAATACTCTCCTTTTTTTTCACTGGGAATTTTGGGGTTCTTTGTCAAAGATCTAGTGTTCATAGAATTTTGGGTTTATGTCAGGATCCATTGATCCACAAGTCTGTTTATATGCCAGTACCAGACCATTTTTTTTTATTGTAGCTCTATAGTATAACTTGAAGTCTGGAATGGTGATGCCTCCTGAGGTTCTTTGTTGAGCAGAATTGTTTTGGCAACCCTGGCTTTCCTGTTATTTCAAATGAAATAGAATATTGTTCCTTCCAGTTGAATAAAAAATTGTGTTGGGATTTTAATTGAAAATACAGTGCATCTGTAGATTGCTTTTGGTAGAAGTGCCATTTTTTAATATGTTGATCCTACCTATCCAGGAACATGGGAGAGCTTTCCATTTTCATATATCCTCTTCAATTTTTTTCTTTAGTGATTTGAAATGTTTGTCAAATAGATCAGTTACTTCTTTGGTTATAGTTACACCAAGGTATTTAATGCTATTTGCAGCTATTATAAAGGGTGATGCTTCCTTGATTTCTTTTTCAGCCCTTTTATCTTAAGTGTATAGGAGGGCTATTGATTTCCTTGAGTTAATCTTATATTCTGCTATCTTGTTGAAGGTTTTTATCAGCTGTAGAAGTTCCCTGGTAGAATTTTGGGGATATTTATGTATACAATAATATCTTCTGCAAATATAGTTTCACACACTTCTTCTTTTCCAGTTTGTATCCCCTTAACCTCCTTGTGTTCTCTTATTGCTTTAGCTAAAACCTTAAGAACTATGTTAAATAGGCAAGTGGAGAGAGGACATCCTTGTCTAGTTCCTGATTTTAGTGGAATTGCTTTGAATATTTCTCCATTTACTTTGATGTTCACTGTCATCTTCTTGTAAATTGCCTTTATTATTTTTAGGTATTTTCCTTGTATTCCTGATCTTGCCAGGACTGTTATTATAAAGGAGTGTTTGATTTTGTCAAAGGCTTTTTTATGTCTAAGGATATATTCGTTTGTATTTTTTTCTGTGAGATTTTTTGATATGATGGTTGACATTTACAATTTTCTGCATGTTGAACCATCCCTTCGTTTCTGGGATGAAGCCTATTTGATCACGGTGGATGACATTTTTTTATTTGTTGTTGTATACAGCTTGCCTGAATTTTGTCAAGAATTTTTGCATCAATATTCATAAGGAAAATTAGTCTGTAATTAACTTTCTTTGTTGTGTCTTTTAGTGGCTTGCATATTAGTGTTATTGTAGCCTCATAAAAAGAGTTTGGCAATATTCCTTCAGTTTCTACTGTATGAACCAGTTTGAGGAGTATTGATATTAGTTTTTAATTGAATGTCTTGTAGAATTCAACACTGAAACCCTCTGAATCTGGGATTTTTTTTCCTTTGGAGTCTTTTTATCACAGTTTCAGTTTCCCTTAGAGTTGTAGATCTGTTTAGGTATTTTTCTCTGATCTTGATTTAATTTTGGTAAATGGTACATGATGACAAAATTTTTCATTTCTTCTAGGTTTTGCATTTTTGTGGAGTATAGATTTTCAAAGGATGACCTGAAAATTGTCTGTATTTCCTTGGGGTTTGTTGTTATGTTCCTGTTTTCATTTCTGATTTTTTTGGTTTAGATACTCTCCCTCTGCTTTCTGGTTAGTTTGGATAATGGTTTATCTATCTTATTGACTTTCTCAAAGAACCAACACCAAAGCGTTCATTAATTTTTTATTGTTCTTTTTGTTCCAATTGTACTGTTTTGAACTCTAGGAGGAGGATAGTTAGAAGCAGAAAGAAATAATAACAGTTCTCCCCAGTACTGCCAATGCCCTTTACAGCCCAGCAGATTCTGAAAATAAAATATTAGCAGGTGCATGCACTGGATGGAACAGCTGTTGCTGGTCAGCCATACTCCATAAGCTCTTAAGATGTTTTTGTTATGACTTATATCACTGTGAGTGGATAGCTCTTATACTGTAGACAGTAGTAAGTGCCAATGTCTTCAGACTGCAAGCTGCTAATTGTGAAAGTATAATCTGATCCAGATCCACTGCTACTAAATCTTGATGGGACTCCTGGTTTCAAGTTGGTTGCCTTATAGATCAACAGTTTAGGATTATTTCCTGGTTTTTGCTGGTACCAGGCTAACCAACTATTAATGTTCATACTGGCATGGCAAGTCATGCTGTCTTTGTCTCCAAGGGATGCTGACAGAATGGATGGAGTCTGTGTCATCTGGATATCACATCTCACGCCTGTGGTTTAAAATATCCAACAAACATAGAATATTATCCAAACTGTATGATAATTAACAGAAAAGGTTAGGCATCATTCATTACAATGGAAGAAAGTTCTCTACTTCTGGCTTTCTTACCTGAAAAACAGAACAGCAGAAGCACCAGGAGATCAGGAAGAACCCTCATGTCTGTGCGGTATTCTCAATGAGAATGACTGCTGCACATGAAGTAAAAACTCTCTGAATAAGTCTTCAAAGAAGTAGGCTGTGCTCTGGGCACATGCAAATCAACAGGGGTGTGTAGGGCTGAGACAAGCTGCAGTATTGGCTGGGCTCATCTTAGTGATACAATATAAACACCAGAGTGCATGCCTTTCAAGGTAGAGAAGATTAGAAAAGATCTGTCTTCATATAACATATTTCTTTTTGTAGGTATTTCTGTGCAGAAATTTGTATGAAATGCATTTATTTTTTATTAATTCAAGTTTGTCTTCATGTCTTTCTGGAGTACCATCCTAATAAGAATGGTAACTTACCTTCTGAAATAATTTTCAACTTGTAAGTAGTCTTATTACTGTATTTTGCTTTTTATTTTTTTAAAAAAGAATTATAAATAACTTTACAAAACCTATATCTCACACCAAATTTAACATGAACCAAAGTCTACATAACTTGGTGAACTTTTATACAGTTCGAAGGTAAGCTGTAGATCTCACATTAGATTTTGTACTTTCAAATGTATTTTTATGCACTTAAACATCATCCAAAGCAAAACATTCATGACAGAATTAGAAATAAAAAAGCATTTACATCTTTCATGTCATGTCTATTCTACTCATTTTATTTTTGCCTGTTGATATTAATCACAAATCATTTTATCTTTGCTCTTAACTCCCCATGCATTTTCAGTTAACATAAAGAACATTTGGAATTTTTGTTAATTACTTTTTTCCCTTTATTTTATTATGAATAAGTCTCATTTTTTATCCATGTATCCCCTTGTTCAAACTCCCTTCCCCTTCCTGCCCTTTCCAATCACTCTCTCTTCTCCTCATCTCCTTATCTCCTCTATAGAAAGGGCAGGAGGTCCCAACGTTCCAAGGTGGCATAGCTCAGCATCTACTCCAGTTAAATCTGCTCTTCTCATCCCAACATTAAGAATGGGTCAGGTGTTCCTCTGGAGAGAATGGGCTCCAAGGTGCTGATCCAAGGTGTTGATTCTTGACTATTGAAGGGAAGGTTCTTTAACCTTATCATAGGCAATCTTATGGTTTTTTTTCTTTTATTAGTGCTCTGCTAATTTACTTTTTATCAATGTCCATTGGTGTCATAAATCTTCTCAGTTTCATAAGCTTTTCATTTACATCAACTTGCATTGTCCATATTTCATGGTAATCTTTAAATATCACAGGATAGTATCCCAATCTATTTGACCACTCTTTACCAAATTCATCATTTACAAAATTAAAGACCCATCCTCAAACAAATTTTTATTTTACTCTTGAAATTTCTACGCACTACTAACTCTGCCCCAGCTAAAAGGAGAACACAGTGTTTTCATTGATATTTGCTGTTCAGTGGAGATCAAGTAAGTAGAAGGAAAATAAGAGTGGATTTGGAAGTTGCAGCTAGAATAGTCACTAAGAAGTGCCCATACTGTTGTTATAGTATTAAATATCCAAGAAATATTCAATATTGGTGATAGGAAATTAGATGTGAGGATAAGATTGGCATGCATACATTTCCCAGAAAAGGAGCATCCTGGGAATTATAAGCATTCAAAACACATATATTTCTATGTACATAAGGCATAGTTGCTTTTCCTGTAGCTTTGATAAATTACACTAAAAAAACTTCATAATTTTTTATACTGGTTTTCAATTCAATAAAATATTTTAAAGGGTGAGAGATAGCTCATGATATAAAAACATTGGACAATTTTCCAGAGATTTTTTTTTTTTAATTTTCAATGCCTACATGGAGGTTCTCAATATTATGTAATATAGTACTAAAAGAACTGATGCCTACTTTAGTTCTATTAATGCACAAGACACACCTATGATACACAGACATGTGGGAAAGCCAAATTATACACATAAAATATACTCTTAAAAATAAAAGAAATATATGGCAAATAGTAGTATCTGCAGGATCTTAAAGAAGCTGATCAAAATTCTATACTCATCACACAGAGAGCAAAAGCAATGAGAAAATCCTTTCACCTGATTTTTTCCCATCTTATACAAACTGGGATGTCCTGCCTGAGGTATGTCCCAACCACACAAGTAAATTTGTAGGGAATAAGAGATTATAATGCCTTCTACCTTCCTAAGAGTCTATAGGCAGTTATGACAAGTAAGAAAAGTAAAAACCCATAGTGAAGTTGCCACTGATAAAGTAATCTTGCTCAAATAAATATGCCAATTCCATGCTCTTAGCAATAATGGTGTGTTGTATTAAGTTTTCCCCAGCCCGTTTTGGGTCTGAGAGGTTGTGACCTGATGGGAGTGTGTGGCGCCAGTGGTTTGGAACCTGGTCTGCATGTCCGAGGCTTTTGTCCCCCAAAGATAATGAATCACATGCTTATATTAACTTTATACTGTTGGCCGATGTCTTAAACACATTACTAGCTAGCTCTTTCATCTTAATTCAACCCATTTCCATTAATCTTCCTACATGCTTCTCCTACATGCTGCTTCTTCAGGGACAGATGGCAACTGGCAAACTCCACCCTTCTTCCTACCTGGCTGCCTCTGATTTTCCACCCACTTCTATGGTGCTCTACACAGGCCAAAACAGTTCTTTATTCACAGTACACAGAGAACATTTCTACCACAATGCTGCTATGAACATAGATGAGCTAATGCCATTGGAGTGTGACTGTGAGTCTGTATGGTATACACGGAGAAGTGATATTGCTGGTCCTTGGGGAGATTGATTCAGTTTTCTGAGAAACTGCCATGCTGCATTCCAGAGTGGCTGAACAAGCTTACACTCCCATCAACTTATTTGTAATAGCAAGAATCTGGAAACAACCTAGATGCCCCTCAACTGAAGAATGGATTAATAAACTGTGGTAAATCTACACAATGGAGTACTACTCAGCAGTATGAATGATATCCTAAAATTTGCAGGCAAATGGATGGATCTTGAGAATATCCTCCTGAGAGAGGTATCACAATCCCAGAAAGATTAGCAGGGGATGTACTCACTCATTAGTGGACTCTAAACAAAAATGAAAAAGCAAAGCATGCCCAAGCTGCAAACCAATACCACTGAAGAGCCTGGGATCTGAAACACCTTGAACTGACACTTTGGATCTCACTTCCTCTAAAGGAACACATGACTCAGTCTCGATGTTGGGGGAAGAAAACTGGATCTACCAGGAGTACAGGCTGAACCAAGAAATATCGGGACCATGGGACCTTGGTACCTCCTGACCATACTGGGGAGGAGATAGGGAAATGTGGAGAAGAGAGAATGACCTGATGTGGTTGGAGGGTGAAGGGACTTTGAATAAGGATATACACGGATAGAAAATGTGACTTCTTTATTGAAAATAAAAAAAATAATATATAAATGGGAGTGTACTGTGATAGGAGAGAGACTGATTAATATCAGTGGATGTGCATGACTGTGTTTTATGTGTGTTATTTTCTGAATCTATATGTGAATAATGAAGCACAACAACTTAAACTTGCTTTGCTCTGCTATGAAATAATTGAGTTTGTTACAAATTACCCCACACTCCCCATGATGTATACATAGCTAGAGTTCTTCTCCTAAAATAGGTCTTTCCAATCCTTGCCCCTTTGTTCATATAATCTCTCCTCTCTCTTTTTGACTAGACTTGGTGAGCTTGACCCAGTGCTTACCTGTGCATCTCTGCATCTTCTTTTATCAGTTACTGGATGAAGGTTCTATGACAACATCTAGGGTAGCAATCAATCTGATTAAAGGGAAAGGACAATTCAGGTACTCTCTTCACTATTGCTTGGTAGGTCCTAGTAGATTTCGAGGATTTTTTTTTTGTTTTTGCAACAGGTTTCTTTCTAACCCCATAATGGCTTTCTTAATCAAGGTATTTTTTTATTGATCTCTTTCTTTGCCCCTCTCCCAACTCAATCCTTATGTTCCCTCATGTTTTCTTCCCATCCATTTATACCCCTCATATTCTCTCAACTTACTTAGAGAATCTTATCAATTTCTTCTTTCTAAGGGTATCCATGCACTTCTCTCTAAGGGTTCTAATTTTTACCTATTTTATCTGTGGTTGTCAAGTGCAGCCTAGTTATTTTTTGTTTTACATCTAATATCTTCCTATGAATGAGCACCTACCATGTTCGTAACTCTGAGCCTGGGTTACCTCTCTTATGTTCTTTTAGAACCCACAGAGACAGCTGACCCTAGCTAATGGGAGCTCACTGACTCTGAATGGACAACTGGGAAACCTGCATGGGACTGAATTAAGTCTTCTTAATGTGGATGACAGTTGTGAATCTTAGGTAGTTTGTGGGGCCACTGTCAGTGAGACCAGGATTTGCTTCTAGTGCATGAACTGAGTTTTGGGAGCCCATTCATTATGGACACATATCTTGCTCATGCTTTATAGAGTAGGGATGTATGGTCTTGATTTTGTCTTAACTGAATATGCCAGGTTTTGTTGACTCACTATGGGAGGCCTCTAAAACATGGATGGGCATGTGGTTTGGGGGAAGAAGTGAATTGTGAGCAGGAAGAGAAGGGGCAGGAGGAACAGTAGTTGGTATGTAAAACAAAAATTCTTTAAAATACAGAAAAATAAATCTTTCTGATATGAAAATAATTTGGGTAGTATATTTCACACTCAAGCATGCACATAGATATTTGTAATAAAATTACAATATTTAGTCTTAATGTCAATATGAGCCTTCTTTATTTTGTGAATACTATGCATCACAAACCTCATTTATTTTGTGGAGCACATGTCATATATTGTGAAAATCAAAGAAGAGGGAGGCAAATTGAGGAAAAATAGAATCAGAAACAAACCTTTGAATACTTACCTCAAATAAAAGATTTATTGGAAGGATTGTGCTAAAAAATTTATGGATTTGGAGAATATCCTCCTGAGTGAGGTCTCACAAACCCAGAACAATAAGCAGGGCATGTACTCACTCAATAGTGGACTTTAAGCAAAAGCATTCTTATTCCATCGAAAGATCATGGGTGAATAAAGGGATTTAAAACACACATACACACAATTTAGGAACCCCCAAGAGACCAAAACATATATTACCATAAAAGCCAAAAGCTTTTATTTCAGGCAAGCTCAAGCTTGGTGTCTCTGTGTGTACAATGCAACAGTATGATTGAAGTGTTGAGTTTCAAAAACTGGGGTTTTATAATGGTAAAGGTTGAGGTGAGGATATTTTCAGGGTTCAGGATATTTATTATCTGATATTTGTCTAATGATATTTTTAAAAGGAGAAAAACAAGTGTGTGCTGTTAATAACTGTAATGGTTTAAACACTGAATATTTCCTTTAGAACATTAGGTATTTCATTCTAGGATGCTGATTGGCCTATTCTTGGGTGATGCCAATTTTATAGATTATGTGGATTTATGCTATCTGCCAGTAAACTCAAGCTCAGCCCTATCTCTTAGCTAGTACCTATCAAGCCTGTCATGGCCGCAATGTAGCCATGCTTACCTGGGTCACAATTCTGCATTCACAATTACCAGTTATAGGACCTAATTATGGGTCCTGTCTGACTAGTGGTCAAAGTAATGGGACATAACCATCATCTTGATGCTGCTGAGTTGGTCTCTTACATAGGCACTTTGTCTACTCATAAGGCAAGGGCTAAGTTGCAAATAAAAGAAGCAAAACATTAAGGAATCAGGTAAAGAGGACACCATGGTGGTGTGAAGATCAACAAGGGGACAAACTGAACAAATTTACATACCAGCTAGATTTTTATTGCTACTGCCTTTTTTCTGTCATGAATCTGCTTTTTCAGCAGGGCTATGGAGTCTCCAGTGACCTCTGAGTGGTTTACATAAAAACAGCAGGGCTTTCTTATGGCCTTGCATAGCCCTCTCTTGTTGAAGGAACAATAGGTTAAGGATCTTTCTATTTTGAGGAACTGTCTCAGCTAGGAAGGAGAGTGATTCCTCTAAATGTATAACAAATTTTTCCAGAACAGCATCTTTATATCTACTGCACTTTTAAGAATCTTTAGTTCTGATCTTTAAGTACAATCTGAGTCTAATCCTAAATTATTTAAATAGAAATAATGATTTTAAAGGCCACATAAAACCTTTTAGTTTGGCATAAAGCAGGTTAAATGCCTTATCTTACATGAGACCAATCAACTCTCAATGCTAGGTCTAATTTTCTAATATGTCAATGGGCATTACAGGTAGCCATTTTTGTTCCCTAAGGCAGGTGGTTTCTTTTTTACTCCATTTTAACCTATTATAAACAGGGAATACATGACAATATAATCCCTTCTGTAACTGCTTCAAGCTAATACAGGGGCATTATTATCAGGGATCAAAAAGTCTGAAAGGCTATTCAAAGGCTGGACAATATGACGTTTGTCAGATGCATTTTGTTATCTAATCCAGTTATAGAAATGGAAAGAAATCTAATAGATATATTGGTTCAATTCAACTTTTAGCAAATCCAGTGCCCACAGTCATTTGGAATAGGTTACAGTCAGTAACATAAGCTTGAATGTGTCTGGCAGCTAAATGAGAATCTGTTGAACAAGCTTTTACCTAGAAATAGAACTTAGAATTTATGAACTTATTTGAGAATTTTAGATCCTTAAGTCTTAGTAATTGGAAAAAAGGGGAGAATGGAAGCATTTTTATGTTTTTAATTACTTAAATCATCTATTTGCAAGCCTCACCATCAACACTATAAGATAGCTGAGAGGGATAAATTGAGTGTAGATAAAGTAGCTACTGTATCTATTGAAATTAACAGAGAGCCATTCATATCCAGGTAGCTAAACCCAGGTCTCTATATCAATGGAGGCAGATGTTTTAGAACAGCATCAATCATGTGTTTCCAGTTGTATAAAATGAACGTTTTTCCAGTGAAAGATGAGTATAAAAAAGACTGACGATTCTTTCAAAGGGGTGCAATCAATTATCCAGTTGTCCTGGTGTTTGTTAACAGTGTATATGAGGTCCTAGCGACAGGTGATACATTATGGAATCTTGCTCAGTGATCAGCATTGTCATAATTCAAGTGGAGATATCATGGTGCCTTATAATCATCTTTGAAGACCTCAGGTAAAGACCAGAATACTAGAATCTCGGTCTGATTATAAAAATGATTTTTTTTCAAGCAGAAATTTTATTCCAAGGTAGAAATACACTTACAATGGCCTATAAAGTGATGTCAAATTGGATTCACTAATTTTAATAAATATTTAAAAATATTTTCCCATGTATACTTCTGTTCTCTCTCCCTTAAGTTTTCTCAATCCCTCCCAGTCCTCCCCCATTCTCCCCACTCCCACTCCCTTCATACATTCCCCAAGAAGGGCAAGGAGTCATAAGGTGTGTCAATTCAGTCTGGTATAACCATATGAGGTAGGTCTGAAAACCTCATTCCATTATATGGTATGAGTTAGTTGTTCCTATTTAGGAAATGGGCTCCAAGGTACCAGCTTAATCACAAGAACATAGTCTGATTCTATTCCATGAAGTTCCAAATACTGGCATATCATTTGACAGTCTAAACCATTTAGAGGGTTTAGTTCCTTTACCTGAAGATTCTCTAAATGGCTGTTTAGATTCAGTGAGCTCTCCAAAGCTCCAGCCAGCCATCTCTGTGGGACTGCTTCTAATAATCTGAATCTCTTTGCTCATATACACTCTCCTCTCTCTTCAACTTGATTGGTAGATCAAGTGGGTGCTTAGCTATGAATCTCTACATCTGTCTCTATTCATTTGTCTCTTTGCCTCTATAGCAAAACGAATAGAGTTCTATAATGACACTTATGGTGGCCATTCATTTCATTATAGGGGAAATCCTGTTAGGTAAACCCTCTACCATTACTTGGAGTCCAAGCCAGGGACATCCTTTAGGTTCATTGGACCTTGGGACCTCCTGCCCTTCATAAAGTAATCTGGAGTAGAGAGAGTGACTGGGAGGGGTGGGAGGGGGAAAGGAGATTGAACAAGAATAAAAGACAATTATACACGGATAAGAATATGACTTAATTAATAATAAAAAAGAAAATATAAGCACAAAATAGTCTAACTATCGAAGTCTTGAGTCCAAAATATATGTTTATAGTTTTGTATATAAAATGGTTTGCCTTAATTATGAAGTAAGTTTATTTACAACAATACTTAGATATCAAGAGCTAAATGAAAAAAGCAAATTGAATATATTAAAAAGTAAAGATTCATTTAAGACGTTCTGTAGGATGCTCTAAATGGCATCAAGTTAAATACTACTTGGCAAGAGGAATCCCTTTTTAAAACCATGATTTGATATAGAGAATGAAAAAAAAAACAATACTATAAAGCATCCACAAAACATTATATATGGTTATTTTTACCTAAAATTATAGTTATAGAGATAGTTCTCATGCTTCAGAGGGGAAGCCAAAACATACCTTTCCTTAGAAACCAGTGGTAGAATAAATATAACATATTTATTTTTAATAGCAAAAGAGTAAGAGAAAATAGCTTAAGCATCATAGACTCAGTCTGTTATTTAAAAAATGTTACTCATGATTGCCTTACATGTCAACTTATCACTAAGAATGCCACAGAATTGTATAAATAATATTCAGGAATACTAATGTCTACCAAGTAGTTGGAATTGAAAACTTGTTGCAGTTTTATAGAAGAAAGCGAGTAAACACATTATATATTCACAGAACATAAAGATACCCCATTTTTCAATCAGAAGAAACAATGTTCTGTTTTTCAGTTGGAATGAGGACCTTTAGCAATTATGTGATTTCACAGAGAGGAGCTACATTTGCATCAGTTCTCAATTTTGTCTAGCTCCTGGTGATTTGCATGTTCCCAGAGCACAGCTTATTGCACTGCTTATATTTGAAAGATCTGTAAGAGCATTGAAATTGTTCTATCTGAATCACACATTACAAAGCATAGACATGAGGATCTCTGCTCAATCCATAGGGTTGGTGATGCTATGGCTCACAAGTAAGGAGTATTAGTCTTGGGAAATTTGCCTAAACACCATGGTCATTGCTTTGTTAATTTGAGGGCATATTGCTGTAGCACTGCTAATTGCATGACTGTATGCTTTAATTTTTTTTCAAATTCAGGTGTGAGAGGAGACATCCAAGTTAGCCAGTCTCCATCCTCCTTATCTGCATCTTTGGGAGACAGAGTCACCATCACTTGCAGAGCAAGTCAGGATATTAATAAGCGGATGGCTTGGTACCAAAAGAAACCAGGAGAAGTTCCTAAACTCCTTATCTATGGTGCATCAACTTTGGAATCAGAAGTTCCTTCCAGGTTCAGTGGCAGTGTGTCTGGGACAGATTATTCCTTTACCATCAGCAACCTGGAGGATGAAGATGTTGCAACATATTATTGTCTGCAAGGTTCTAGCTTGTACCACAGTGTTACAACTCATGACAAAAACCACTGAGAAAAGCAGAAGTGAGAGTATGAACTGTCCCAGATACTCTTTCTTTTCTTCTTTTTTTTTACCTTTTTTACCATGTTTCATGGGTGAACATGTTCTAGTGATCACATGAAGGGTTTTGTGAATAGCAAAGGGAAGTTGTTATGCACCCCAATATTCATTTATTCAGCACAATTTTAGAAACATGACAATTCCTCTTTGAATGCTTAAAAACAAAAGTATATTCACCAGATACATTTAAATTTCAGCAGCAGCTGGGATGCATGAATAAATACAAACGTAATTGTAAATATTCTAAGAAGGGACTGTTATAATATGCAGAGATAGAATATGAATAATAGTCATACAGTCACTTTGTGACTCCTGTTGCCACTGAAGTAGGCCATTCAATGAGTATCCCAACACATCATCATGTACATTGGTGATTTTCTGCCATTTGTGTTTTATTCTACTTTATATTTCTGGGCAAGTAGACTCTGGGTCCTAGAAATACAAGCAGTATCAGTGGTGGGTTGTCTCTGAAAACATGGTTCTCAGGCTGAACCAGTATTTGATTGGCCCTTCCTACAAATTCTGTGTTCCCTTTATTCCAGCACATCTTGTAGACAATACAAATTTAGGTCAAAGTTTATATAGATGGGTTGGTGTCCCAATTCCTCTAACTAGAAATTTTGCATGGTTACAGGAACTCAGACTAGTTTAGTCTATGTAATCCCTATTGTTAGGAGTCTTAGCTAAGTTCACCCTTATATATCTCTGGAAGTCTCCACTGCACTAGATTTTTTTAGCTTACCCAGAAATTAATTCTTTTACATTTGTCTCTTCCAGTACTCTCCACCTGGCCCAACTTCACTACCACCTGATCCTGCCTGGTCTCATCCACATTCACCCTCAGTCCAATGTAAAATTAATTCTATTTCCTCTTCTCAGGGTGACAGATCCATGTTCCCCCTTGAAAAATTACAAGGAGGTTTAAAATTATACAAAATAAAGATGTGGCCATCATTACATTTTCATTAGCATAGATTATATTTTTGGTCAAGTTGTATATGCATGTATGGAATTCTCAAAATGATTTTGCAGGCAAATAAATGGATTTGGAAAATATCTTCTTGAATGAAGTATCAGAAGCATAGAAAGATAAGCATAGGATGTACTCACTTAGAAGTGAACTTTAGACCAAAAGTGAAAACACTCAAGCTGCAAACCACAACCCCTAAACAGCTTGAGATCAGAAGGAACTTATGGAGACATCCAGGGATTCCTCTAGAAGGAGAAAATAGAAAAGATCTCCTTAGCTAATTGGGAGCATAAAGGGTTGCAAAAAACAAAATGTGAGAACAAATCATGAGAGAAGGAGATAATTGAGATGACCAACAAAAGAGGGAGAAAAAAAGAGATGGAGATCATAACAGAGGAATCCAATGTGGGGTTGGAAAGACCTGGTGCTAGGGAAACGTCCAAAAACTCACAGGATATAACTGACCAGGTCTCTGACCAATAGTGAAGATGGTGCCTAGATAGGACTTCCCCTATAATCAAATGAATAGCCACCCTAAGTACCATCACAGAACTTACACCCAACAATGAACTGAGGTGTAGGCAGAGATAAATGACTGAGCACTGGACTGAGCTCCTGTCCCAGCTGAAAGCGGGGAACAGAGTCTGTATAAGCAAGGGGATAGGGCTTAGCAGGAAAATTCTCACACTGAAGGCTGGCTGGAGCTCTGGGGAGCTCACTAAATCCAGAACAGCCACTGGGGAAGTATCAGTAAAAGGAGCTAGGCCCTCTAAGGATAGGCAACTGTCCACTAACATGGACATATGTGCAGCCTCTAGGGGAGGGATCAGACTGTGTTTCTGTGCATGGACTAGCATAACAGAGCCCATTTCCTCCAGAGGAACACATAACCCAATCTTGATATTACAATGAGGAGACTGGACTTGCAGGAAATAGGATGCAGAGCTGATCCACATTGGGACTTCTTGCCCTTTGGGGGGAGAGAATGGAGGGATGGAAAGGAGGGAAGGGATACATGCATAAAAAGTATTTGTTTTATAGAGAAAAAAGTGGTTTTAGAGCCTATGTATATTTTATATAGACAGTGCCAATGTCCAGATTGTTCAAAGCTGTTTTGGGCTGTGTTCTTTTCATGCAAAATAAAATGACAATTGGAAAGATCAGAATCTTATGTAAAACCTTAACTATTCTTCCACATAAGTCCTCTGAAGCTTGCAGTGCATTCTCACAGGAAGTGAAAAGATTTTTAACATTGTGTTGGTAAGAAACAAAAGGAAAAAGAGAGGCAAGAAAGGAAAAGGGTAGGATGCCGAAGAAAGGGATATAGAATACATTGCACACAGGCAAAGAACTTGATTTTACTCTTTTACTATCTTAGTGGTATGCAATTATCTTATGGAAACTGAGTAGCTGAACCCTGTATATAATCACAAACATTTTGATTAATAGACCAATTTAGGTGTAAATTTACACATGAAATCATTGGAAAAAATAATAGGGTGGTATGGCCACAGAGATTGGTAAAATCAATGGGAAAAAAAGTACCTCTTAATATCTATCATTTTCCACATCTTGATCTTCATTCATAAACTCTGAGTTTATAATTATTTTCTTTAGAACTCTGAAATAATGCATTCTTTTCATTTAAAGTATAGATATTGGTAATTTCAAAATTCCTTGGAATGACAAAATTAGATCAGACAACAAAAATGGGTTACATCATTTCTAGTTTATTTAATTTAATGGTTCAATTCTCCAGTGATTTATATAAAGAGATAGAAGAGTCTGTAACTCAGTAAGAAAGCCTCCTACTTTGTTGTAAGAATGTGAGGTCTAATCCCCACTCATTTTTCAATATAATTTCAGCAAGAGAATCAATAAAGTTTTCAAGCATTGCTATGTCTCTCTCAAAGGCATTTGTTCATAGATTATCCTAATACTTGCCTTGTGCCAGAAACGATAATATCTCAGTCTCTGCATCTGTGAGCCTCTGGCTTAGAACACCTAACATGAGGGCCATTGTGAGCTCTATTTTTAGTCTAATCTGGTATCCCTCTAACTTTCTGTTCATTTCTAATTTTGATGATAGGCTGCTTCTAAAATATATTGCAAAAGTATGCAAAAGTCCTTAGTCTTACTCATTACATGCCCTTGAATACATGGAGCTAATCCAGAAGAGCCAGGCCACCAACTATCCTCTGAGAACATGGGACACCTGCGGGGATGTGTCCTGATTGTTTGATTATACTATGTCTTATAAATAGCAAGTACAGTACCTAGGTAGACTATTGTCCTGTCAGACTGTAGAGTGAGCCTAGTCAATCTTCTTTGCTGCCAAGGGCACTGAAAATGTTAGTCAGGTTCAGCATAGATTTCCGTGGCAGCCATTCCTTCATAGTAGGGGGTGGACTTTGTGTCAAGGTACAAACAACAGGAACAGATGAAGTATGGCTTAGAAGCATTTGAGTGGGAGAAGCAATAGAGTGGAAGAACAATGAAATAGACATCTTGACAGAGGGAACCATTGCAGGGTTGGAAGAAAATCTGGTACTAAAAGCATCCAAGACCTCACAAGATATCCCTGGATAGGACTCTAAGCAATAGTGAAAAGGATGCCTAAATATGACTTCCTGTACAATCAAATGAGTGAGTACCCTAATTTTCATTATACAATCTTTATCCAGCTGAGAATGGAGGAAGAAGCAGAGGTAAATAACTAAGCACAAGGATGAGATCCCAGTCTAGCTGAAGAAAAAGAACAGAGAGTATGTAGCAAAGAAATTATAATTATGAGAAGACCCTCAGAGATGGCTAACCTGCGCTATTGGGAGTTGACTAACTCTAAAATGATAGCTGAAAAACCTTCATGGAAAAGAATTAAATCGTCTGAATGTAGACAACAGTCAAGATGTAGTTTGAGGAGCATCCTGCAGTCCGAACAGAGTTTATTCCTGGTGCACCCACTGGCTTCTCAGAGCCCACGCCCTACAGAGGAACACCTTATTCAGCCTGGGAGGAGGAACTCAACTAGATGATATGTCAGACTGAACTGACTCACCTTGGGTTTTCTTGCCTTCCCTGGTATTTGATGGGGGGATGGAGTGGGGGAAGCTGAGGGATAACTTGGAGGAGGCAAGGGAGTGGGAACATGAATGGGTATGAAAAAATACTTTTTAAATTAAAAATAATAATGAAGATAAAAAGATGCAAATCACCAAAACTGCAGAAAAAGACTCAGTAGGAGATATCTACCAGTTTTAACATAAGGTCTGTGGTCTGAGGAGCTCTGAAGACTGTAGGGAAATAGCATGGTCCAGGACAACCTAGTGCTTTCTCAGATTGAAGAGTCAGGCAGTTGGGGCCATATTTTTTGGACTCATTTGGAGATTCAGCCCTCCTGGGTAGGTAGAAAGTATGGCTATTAGATGAAGAGTAAATAGAGCTTCTGAATTATATCCATAGTCATACCAGTCTAATTTTACGGACATCCCAATCTATTGTGTTTTTACTGTGTTCTGTAAGGGTAATTCTTACATGTAAGGAAGTTCCTGGGTGAATGAGGTAATATGGGTACTTGGTTGTGGAATCAATGAGGACACTATTTGGTTATCAGCAGAGTATGATGTGGTCTGTATGACAGGGGGTTTTCACACAATATGCCCAGTGGATTTGCCACTCCAAACATTATAAAATAATCAGAGATGCCCCCACATTTGTGTGCTTCTCTTAGTCTGGACAGATATAAAAATGTGTCTCTCTCATGCAGTCAGTAGCCCACCCCTGTTGTAAACACAAAGTCTGAAGCTTTATATTTCCAGTCTGAGTGTGATTTACATCCCCCCTGTGTGACAACTTTAGAGACTTGTTTAATGAATTCTCTGCATGACTAGAAGCTGCCAGGTTAGGTTAGAGGTTGGTGAGTGCTATGAATGGCCCTGTCTAATATTAGAAAGGTGAAGAACAGAGCAAGTATCATTATGGATACTGAGAAATCTGGCCTTCAGTTTAAGTCTCAGGGGATTGATTACAGTGAAGTTTGTATTCCACTTTTCTCAGTGTCTGGTGCTTTCTGGTAGAGATGTCAGCAGCTCTGTCAACTCCAGGTTGGCTGGAGAAGCATGAGAGTGGTGAATCTAGATGGTGATTCTGTCAATTTTGATGGCAGTGAATGTGGTCAGGATCATAATATAGGGTCTCTTCCAGTGTGACTCCAGGGTTCTGGGATAATGCCTTCAGAAGTAGACCCAATCTGTGGGCTGGGACTTTATGGGGTGTGTAGAGGCATTTTTCACATACTCCCTAAAATCTCAGTCATGTATCCTAAAATAATGAAACTTCTGTACATACGGAGACAATCAAGCTAGCATCATTGAATTTATTGAGCAGTTCCAGCTGCAAATTGGGGAGTATGGGAGTGTATATAGGGAGTTTGGGAACCAATACAAGACAAAAGGAAGGAAAGCCACACAATCTCCTTCGGATTTTATAGATAATTTGATGAGGGTCTCTTTAGATGTTCTAATCACACATTCTGCTTGCCCAGAACTTTAGGAATTACAGGCACAATGCAATTTGCAATTCACCCACAACAACTTGGCCAAGTTTTGAGTTACCTGAGAAACAAATGCAGTTCCATTGTTTGACCTTAGCAATGAAGGCATTCCATACTATGGGATGATGTCCTCCAATAACTTTATGACAACCATCTGGGACATTTAGAACTTGGTAGGGAAGACTTCTACCCATCCTTAAAAATTATTTATAAAAACTAAGAGATATTTGTAGCCATATTTTCCCAGCTTTGACTCAGTGAATTCTGTCTCCCAATGATTCCTGGGGCAGTCTCCTCTAAGCCTCATTCCAGGATTTCCTCTGGTGGGTTTCACATTAGTCAGCTGAAAAGCCAAGCATTTAGAGGCTATCAATTCCACTTTGGGTCAAAGACAGAATATCTTGAGATTAGATAGTCTGACGAATTCTTCAAATTTCTTAGTACCCAAGTAAGTTGCTCAACAGATGTTGCTTAGCAAGTCCATTGTCATTTTAGCAAAGAAGTGGACTAGACTTCCACTTCTTGTCAGCCACCATACTTCTGGCATCTGGAGCAACCAGGATCAGGGTAAGCTATGGCTGAGGGCCAAATCCTCTGCATTATATGCTGGTTGATCAGATAATTCAAAGCGATCCAAGTTTGGCAGCTTTAGAGTCAATATTGAAGAAGCACGTCCTGCCACCCACTTTAGCAGCTCTGTTTACCTATTTATTTTTCCAAGTAATTGATGAGGCTAGTTAATGTTATCTTGGGACAGACAATGATTGCCAGCTTAGCTGGAAGCCACAGGACTTCCAGTAGTTTTAAAATTTCTTGCAGTCTTGTGTTGTATAACATAGTTCCACAACAGTCCTGTGTTGTATAACATAGTATATAATGTATAATATGTTTCTGGCATGTCTGTCCTGTGTTCCAAACACATAGACCCATGGTCCCTCACGTCCACAGTCCCACAGAAACAAACAGAGGATTATATTAATTATATACTGCTTGCCCGATGGCTCAAACATACTTCTAGATAGCACTTGCATCTTAATTCAATCCATTTCTATCCATTTGTCCTCCTACATCGCCTGTGAATTACCTATTTCTTTACATCTTGTTTCTTAGACAACTAGATTTCATTTCTTTCTAAATCTGCGTTGTTTCCTCTTTATGTATTCTCTGATTTCCTACCTTCTTCTAAGATGCCTTGCCATTGGCCCAAACAGTCTCTTTATTAATGAATGATATTCCCAACATACAGTCATCCCACATTACTGTCCTTCAGAGAAGCACTGTAATTGTAGTATAACATTTGCACAACAACTAGGCTGAATAATAATAATAATAATAATAATAATAACAAATCCAAAATGAATCCTATAATTTTATGCTGGATATATTTTCAACATGCTACACAAATATTTTTTCTGACTTATTATGCTTTGGTTGGACTTTACAAATCAGCAATGAATAACGTGCTGGGTTTATGTCCTCCACTGTGGTGCTACCAGAGGTTGATTGCATTGTTAATTTCCAGAAATACAAAAGGACTAAAGTAGACAATAAAATGGAAATTTATATTTGTGTAAATTATTGTGTCCCTGCTAGGGCCCAAATTTCTGGACACAAGAGTCAACAGCATCAAAACAATACAACTGTTAGGATATTCTTGCTAGTTCGATCAAGTATTCCAAAACTCAGATCATATTAAATGTTTGACATAAAATACTGGTTTTGTGAGATATCAAAACTTAGTTTTGCTTTTTTTGTTTTATCCTAATGTTTTTAGTGATCAACGTCAGAATTTTTCCTTTGCATTTGTAATTTCTGGAAAAGTATTATAAATGGATATTGAATGTTTTTTCTATTTAAATTGTTTTGAGGGTTGATATTCTCATAATAGCTATAAATATATTATTGTTGCTAACTTAATTATCATTTCACAATAAACAAAAGAAATACTTGCATGATTTAATATTTATTTTGGGTATTGTTTATAAAGCAGATTTTCTATGTAGCTGGAGGTGATATTAAATTCTTTGTAAAAATTACCCTGAGTGATGTAACACATACCCAGAAAGACAAACATGGTATATACTCACTCATAAGTGGATTTTAAATGTGAAGCAAGACAATATCTGGCTACAATCTACAATCACTTAATAGCAAGTTAAAAGAGAGGAACATAATGAAAACATTTATGATTTCCCCCTTTGGAAAGAGAAGTAGATAAAATCTCTTGAGTAAATTGAGATCACAGGGAGGAATTGGGGTGGGAAAAGTTCATGAGGAAATGGGATGGTTGAGTTGTTGGAGGAACAGAAAGGGAGAACAATGAAATGGCTATTTTGATTTGAGGGAGCCATTATGGGGTTGAGGAGAAGCTTGGTGCAAGGAAAATACCCAAGAACCCATAATCATGACCCCACCTAAGAGTATAAGCATTAATGGAGAGGTTGCCTAAACTGACATTCTCTTATAGTCAAATTGATGACCGTAATTGTCATTTTAGAACCTTCAGCCAGCAACTGGAGAAAGCAGATGCAGTGATCCACGACTAAGCACTGTGCTGAGTTCCTGTTTTGCCCAAATTCGAAACCTCAAAGAAATCCAGAATGCAACAGCAAGTTTATTTATGTAAATACAAGCCAAGGCAGGGAACCAGTCCAGCTCTTGCTATGGCAAGATCTTGAGGGACTCCTGAGGGGATGTAAACAGCCACTTTAAAAGGGATATACCACAATTTGGGGTTACTCTAGTGCAAGGTTGTGTCCTGACAGGTAATCTAGGGAATTTCTCCTTGAATCTGGGCCCAAAAATGATGTTGGTGTACTTTGACTAGAGCATTTGCTGGTTAGGTAGCAGGATCAGGGTAGTTTGGATTCTGTAGTCTGAATTTAGGTCATGCTACTCTTTTGTGAACAGCAGATTATAGCAAAAGTCTCTGGGAACTGGGTGAGGGGCTCTGTCTGCTTTAGTTCAGCATATTTCTCTAAAATGGAAGACTAATTTTAGTTCTTCATTTTCTCTTTTCTTGTGTACCAAGAGCCAATCATGGATCTTTAGTAAATGACACATATGAATTTTGACTGGAGACTGCTGGAGCATATCCCCTTTGGACCATGAGGCAGGGTTACTTGGAGTCAAGGGCACAGCTGTGCTGTGAATGAACTCATGCTTAGAGACTTTTTACAGCTTAACATTCCTAGAAACTACCTGGATCATCCAAGTGTCCAGCTCATTCTCTGCTAGAACTGGGCAAGCCCTGGCCAGGAATGTGGATAGAACTCTATTTTAGCTCTATGGCTACTAGAATATAAAATGGCTTTCATTTATTGAGCTAAGTTTACTCTCTTCACTCCCAGTTCAGTGAAAGAGAAGGAAGAAAGATTATATGAGCAAAGGAGTCAAGATAACTATGAGGAAACACACAGAGACAGCTGACCTGAGCTACTGGGAACTCACTGACTCTGAAATAAAAGCTGGAAAACCTATATGGAGTTAAACTTGGCCCTCTGAATGTATTTGACAGTTGAATGGTATGAGCAGTTTAGGTAACCCCTGACTGTGGGACCCAAATTTATTTGTAGTGCATGAACTACTTTCTTGGAGCCCACTTTCTACAGAGAAATATGCTGTTCAGCTTTAGGAGGTATTGTTCCTACCTCAACAGGATATGCCAAACTGCATAGATTCACTCTAGGAGTCATTATCCTCTCTGAAGAATGAATGAGGGAATGGTGGATTATAGGGAATGACTAGGAAGAGGGGATGGAGAGGAAACAGTGGTGGGTATGTGAAAAATACTTTTAAATACAAACATTGTCATAAAACAAAAAAATCTGCTTGCATCAACTTCTCATATACATTGAAATACATGTATACTCTGTTATACCTGGTGATTTCTTTTTGCTTTTACACACTGGATGTAAATTATTTTGTTAACTAATATATTAGGAGAAGTTTACAAATGTCTTTAAATTGATCATCATTTCTCATTTTTTGATTATTTTTCAGGTGTCTTTTTAAACCAATTTAATTGTCATATTGTTTCAGCTCTATATTGCTTTAATAATTTTTAATTTAATTTTTAAAATGTAGATTCAGAATTTATAAATTATGTTTGTGTAAATGTCTGTATATGATGTCTTTACATGAGTGCATGTGATAGAGGAGGCCAGGGGCTGGAGTAACAGATAGTTACCAGTCTCTTCATGTGGCTGCTGGGGCTTAACTCAGTTCCTCCACAGTAGCAGTATATTTAACCTCTGTGAAATTTCTCTAAGTCCTTCAGTATAATTTTAGAAATTATGTATATTTTCATGTGTCTGTGATGTTTTGTACACAAGTGGAGTATCTAAGGAGAGCAGAAGAGGCAGAAATCCCCTGGAGCTAAAGTTAGAGGCAGTTATGAGTCAATGGACATGAATGTTGGGAATAAAGCCTTGGTCTATGAGAAAGCAGTCATTTCTTTTAACTGCCATGCCATCTTTCTTCCCCACCTAAAAATGTTTAATGTTGACTATTGTGCTTTATTAAAAATGTGCACTAAATTTTTAAACAAGTCTTATGCAACTCTTTTATTTTTCTTGTAAAAATTTTAGTATTAGTTTATAATATGTTAGGGTTCTATGAGGATCTCGTTATTTATAAATGTTACATTTTCATTCTAACATCATTTAAACATCACTTATTTCTGAACTGACAAGATGGCTCAGTAGGTAATGGCAATTGTGAACAAGCCTGATGGCCTGAATTCCATGCATAGGACTGTCAAGGTAGAAAGAAAGAATTGACTCTGACACATTGTCTTCTAACCTGTGACCATCGAATGCAGTATGCCAAGGTATAAATAAAAGTAATACAAAAATTTTAAAGGCAAAGTAAGAAAATAAATAACTAATCTTTTACAATCGTACAGCTATGAACAGTGCCAAGGTCTAGGCATCAGAGCATAACATATGTCCCCTGACTCATCACAGCTCCAGCTGCAAGAAGGCCAGCAGGATGCCTACATGCAACCTGACTATCAATACCCCTTACCAGACCCTCCACCCCAGAAGCCTCCACTCTTTACCCAAACCCACCCATCACCCCAGCCTCATCTTCTCCCTGAGATACAGCCTCTGGAGAGCCACAGCAAAAAAGGTGAGTTACCCTCATACAACTTGTCAACTAGTCCAGTTAGGACACTCTAAACATCTGGGCAACATGAAACAAAACATATCCCCATAACATCTCAGGGCTCCAGCTCCAGGCAAGCAATCACGACCCTGCATGCAAACCTGACTATCAACATTCCTCATTGCACCCTCTACCAATTAAGCCTCAACCCATTCCTCCCTCCAAAAGAAATCATTCTGACAACATCAGCTGATTCCTGAAACATAACTTCTAGGGAGCCCCATCAGAAGAGGTGAATTACCCTCCTCACAGCTGACAAGCCAGGACTGGGCAATAAGGAGCAAAACATGCCTCCTAACCCATCTTAGAACCAGCTGTAGCCACACAAGCAGGACCTCTTGCATGCAAGCTTAACTATAACTACCACTCATTGCATCCTCTAGCTCATAAGTCTCAACCCATCCCACAAACCCTATGCAGCCCCAACTGCAGCTGCTTCCTGAGACACAGTCTCTAGAGAGATCCATCACAAGAGTTTCAGCCTAAGACATAGTTTCTGGAGAGAACCAATAAAAGCCTGGCTTCCTGAAATACAAACTCTGGAGATCATCACAAGAACTTCAGCTGCAGAGCGCAAATGCTCCTGAGATAGACTTCACTGACTGCCTCCAATTTATCCAAGGGTTCATTTGCACCAAAAAAAGATAGTAGACCAGATACAGCTCCCTGAAACACAGACAATACTTACAATGATCAGAGCAAAATTTGAGTAGATGCCTGTGAAAAAAATTATTCAACAAAGTAAAGAACAATATGGCAAAACTAGAACCAAGTGGTTCTACAACATCAAGACCAGAATATTTCATTACAGCAGAAACAGAGGGAAAAGAACTTAAAATATCTTTACATAGATAATAGAAGTCTTTAATGGAAAAATTAAAAAAAGAAATAAAATATTTCCTTAAATAAATAGAAGAAAAAGACAAAAATGAAAAAAACAAAAATATTAGAAAATGGAAAGGTTCCCCATGCTTTTGGATAGGTAGGATCAACAGAGTAAAAATGGCAGTCTTATCAAAAGCAAAATATATATTCAACATGATCAGCATCAAAATTTCAACAGAATTTTTTTTTTTTTTTTTTTTTTTACATGGAAAAACAACAGATGTTTATTTAGACATGTATATAAACCTTTGAGGTATTACAGTATTCTAAATTTTTTGGTCAAATATGATGTAGCATGATTTATAGCTAATGTGAAAAAATCCATTACAAAGTTACTCTTTCAGAACTTGGTATCTAAAAGGGGTATAACAGAATTTTTATAGACCTCTGAAGAACAATACTCAACTTCTTATGGAAAAACAAAAATCCCAGGACTGCTCCCTGAAATCCTGTTTAATAATAGAACTTTGGGGGGCTGGAGAGATGGCTCAGTGGTTAAGAGCACCGTCTGCTCTTCCAGAGGACCTGGGTTCGATTCACAGCACCCACATGGCAGCTAACAACTGTCTGTAGTTCCAGTTCCAGGCAATCACCAAGGCAAATAAGTAAATAAATAAAGTTTAAAAAAAATAATAGAACTTTGGCAAGCATCACCACCCCTATAAAGCTACAGTAATAAAAACAGGTTGGTACAGGATTAGAAACAGACTTTTTATCAATGGAATTAAATTGAAGGCCCTGATATTAATCCATACCTTGGTGAACACCTGATGTTTGACAACGAAACGAAAAATATACAATGAAAAAAAAAAACAATATCTTCAACAAATGATACTGGCATAACTTTATGGTAGTATGTAGAATAATATAAATAGATCCATAGCTATATCAAGTTCAAGTTGATTGTTGATTAATGACCTCAACATAAACTTATTACACTGAACTTGATAGGAAAACAAAAGTGGGAAATACTCTTGAACACATTGGCACAGATGGTCAAATTTTTAAATATAACAACAGTAGCACAGACATTGAAAACAATTACTAGACAAATGAGACCTCCTGAAACTGAGATTTTTTGTAAACAAAAACAAGTCAATAGGACAAAAGAACAGCCTACAGAATGGGAAAATATTTCCTGCAACCCTATGTGACAAAAGACTGATCTCTAAAATATAGAGAAAATTCAAGAAATTATAGGTCAAAATGCAAGTAATCCAATTCAAAAATGTGTTTCAAAACTATTTCTTATTAAAAGAATTTCAAATGGATGAAAGAATTAATTGTTCAATATAATCAGGAAAATCAAAACATCTCTGCAATACCGTTTTACCTGTCAAATTGGCTAAGATCACAAACAAAGATAATAGACTATGCTGGAGGAGATATGGAGAAAGATAAACACTTCTCCATTGCTGGTGGGAGTGAAAACTTGTATGGGCCTTTTAGGAAGAAGTATGGCAGTTCCTGAGAGACAGGAATTCAGTGACAGTGATTCAGTAATAACTTATTGGGCATATAATAGAGCTCAACAAAAAAAAAAATAGAGCTCAACTATGTTCATAGCAGTATTATTTGGAATAGCCAGATCCTGGAAAGAACCTAAAAGCCCTCAAATTAAATAAAAATTTGTGGTACATTAACACAATGGAGAATTACTCTGCAACAGCAAAATGATAATAATAATAATAATAATAATAATAATAATAATAAAGCATTTTGAAATTTGCAGGGAAACAGATGGATCTGGATAGTATCATCTTAAGTGAGGTAAGAGACTCAGAAGATAGACATATCATGTCCTCACTCATAGATGTATTTTAGATGTAAAGCAAAGGACAATTAGGCTACAAACAACAATCTATGAACAGCTAGATAACAGAAAGAACTTGAGAGAAACATTCATGGATTTCCCTGGGGAAAAGAAATAGAGCACATCTACAGAGTAAAGTATGACCAAATAGAGAAAGAAGTAATAGGAGGTGGGAAGAGATCATGAAAGAATAAAATGGTTAAATGGGGGAACAACAGAGAAGAACAAAAAACAGATAACCTGACAGAGGGAGCAGTTGTGGGGTTAGAAAGGAAGCTGGTGCTAGGGAACCACCCACAAATCTACAACATGACCCCAGCAATGACTCCAGACATTACTGGAAAGGGTGCCTAAACCTGACTTCCCTTATAGTAAAATGAATGGCCACCCTAATTGCCATTATAGAATCTTCATCCAGGAACTGATGAAGGCTAAAGAAGAGATCCCTAGCTAATCACCTGATAGAAGTCCTGGTCCAACTGAAAAGGAGAAGAGGTTTTACAAGCAAAAGGATCAGAATTATGAGGAAGAAACCCAGAGTTGCTGACTCAAGCTACTGGGAGCTCTCTGACTCTGAAATGACAACTGATGAAACTTCATGGAAAAGAACTAAATCCTCTGAATATGGATGACAGTCAAAAGGCATGGGAAGTTTGTGGAGCCTTCTGCAGTTTGACCATTGTTTTATATTGGATAACACAATAGAACCAATTTCTTCCTATCTCTTATTTCTGGCGAGTACAGTAGCTCACTCCTCTGATTGTTGCATCAGTTTTTGGTGTTTTTTTTTGTTTTGTCTTGTTTTCTTTTGACTCTTTTACTTATTTTGTGCTAAAAAACCTTCCTGATTTGATTTATTTATTATTATACTTGTTAGTTTGCTTCTTATGTATGTTTTTCCTTTTTATCTTTTCCGTTTCCTTTCTGCATTGAATAATAAAATCAATATTTAAGATCTAGTAAATAAATTTTATGTAATACTAACTTAGATTCACGAGTAGCAAAAGCACTTTGCTTCTGCAAAATTACATTTCCCTGGCTTATATTATTTCATAGCAAATTTTATTTATATGCCTATTAATGTAGGTTTACAAATAATCACTATTTGTTTTTGTTTCTAAATCATAAGGGAAAAGAGAAAAAATTCAAATCCATAAATATTTTTGTTTCCTTTCATATTTACCTCATTTTTTATATTGTTATTTAATTGTGTGTGTTTGAATTTCTATGCCATTATGTTTCTGACACAGATAGCAATTTTAGCCCTGTATAGCAAGGGTGAAAAGCAGAAGTGTGAAACATTCTCTTTTGTGCATAAACAAATCATAATTTCTCATTTATTTGTGCATCTATTTATCTGTGCTTTTAGCTTAATAATTAATATTCAACAAAAACTTGACTCAGTCTTATAAGTTCTATTTTGCTTTGGTAATACATATGGTATAATACAATGTAAACATAATATTTCAAACTAAAGTACATAATTTTCTCAGATTTTCCCATTATTATATACTTATTTTTATATTTCAATAAGTAAATAAATTAAAAAACAATCTGTATATAAACATATATCTTTTATAACTACTGAAAAATATCTCCTGTAAAATATGCAAATTATCAGTAGTAGGCAGACATAGCTTGTTTCAATGTTTTTATTATTTAAACATTTAATAAACACATAAAGCAAAGGGTTTCTTTGGGGCATTTTTATACACATTTGGTTTAGTTTTTGTTCATCTTACCCGATCAAACCCCCTGTAGCTAGCAGTGTTCACAGCCATACATACACTTCACACTCAGAGCCCTTCTTTCTAATTTACTGTCACATGTTTTCTCTTATCCTACCACTCATAGTAAAAAGGAACCATCACTTTTACAACTTGTGACTTTCTAAATCATTCAAAGAACACCAGGTTTTTTGCTCAGCATTCTGGTTCTCTATTGAGCAGTGTATGGATATTCATAATTACATGGACTGATATTGACTTAAAATAGATATATGAGTTTAAAAGTGTTGTATTCTAAATTTAAAATAAACACAGGTCAAGATTATTGATCTGTGGTTTTTAAAAGTGTGTTTTATGTTGCAAAATTTTTAAATACACTTAGTATATCTTCTGAAATCATATGAAATGCAGGGTGTAGGAGCTTACTGCTGCCTCAACTTGGTTTGCTAGCCTGTATTGAAAACTCAAGGAAGGCCTTACTTCCTTTGAGGTGCCAATAAAGAGTGAGGGGGAGGTGGAAATGTGGGAGAAGGAGATGGAAGGAAACAATGAATCATATGTAAAAGAAAAAATCTCCTTCAATTAAAAGAAAACTGCGGGAAAAAAAGAGAACAGAATGAAAATATGTACTTCAGGTTAAAATAATATAGGTAATATGTGTGAAAACTATAGACTGTCCTAACCAGCCATTGAGAGCTGTGTTCTCTCAGCAATTGAATTAGAGTATTTACTTTTCAAAACAAATTTATAATGTATGTCTTTATGATTTTCTGGAATTTCTTTGATATCTGCTATAATGTTTGCCTTTCAATTTCAAGTTTTAGTGAAGTAGGTTTTCCCTTTTTTGTTTAATTTGATTAAGAATTTGCCAATTGTGCCTAATCCTTAAAAAATAAATTAATAAATTTAAAATAAAGAAAGAATCCCTGGAGTTAAGTGAGCAAAAAGAGACAGAATGTTTTAAAAGCCTCCATCACAAGATCCCTCTTAACATTGAAATGTATGGCTTATTAACAGATATTTTAATAGTTTGAAGTTTATATGCCCCATTTCTTAATATGTTGATCTTTTAGGAAATTGTCCAATAGTAAAAACTCACTGTCCTTGAAGAGATTTCTTTTTCATCCACACAGAGTAGCATGAGGCCAATTATATACTATTTAACAATATTACATGAAACGGAATTTTTATTTCAGGCAAGTAGCTAAAATAATGTGTGTTTGTGTAATTAATCATTCTGAAACATTCCATTGTGCTTAATGCATGTAACTGAATTCACATACTCCACTTTTGTTGGAGTAACAGTCAAGGCTATCTATAAATCATATTGTTCCTATTTGCTTTCATGTCTGTATAACCTCAGTGGAATCCATCTGTATATGTCCAATTTAATATCATTGTTTGTGATAATCTAAGTATTATTGCATAATTAGGTGAAAGCACACCACAAATCTGTGATTTAAGAAACAATATTAATACTATGGTTGATAGAAATAACAGTATTATTTTTCCATCATTTGGCACTGATAATTTTTTATATCATAATCACTATAATCAAGGTAATGAACACATCCATTTAGTATTAACATTTTTCAATACTTGGATTTTGAAAATGTTTGAGAGCCATTTTAATGAGGTAAATAATAGGATTGTTACTGATTAATGAAAACCCTTAGACAGGTGATATGAATCAATACAGTTTTAAGCTGTGTGTATTTAAGAGTGGATATTATCTAAATACATTGTATTCATTCATGAAGTTACTAAAAATAAGAATTTTAAAAACAAAATACAGTATTATCATTTGAAAAAATTAGAGTATTTGCTTTTAAATATTAATTTTAATAATATAGTAGCTTCAAAAGAGTGAAATACTACTTGGCAAGAGTAAGCCCCTTTTAAAACAATGATTTGAGTTGAGAGAGTGGTAAAAACAACACTATAAAGCATCTACAAAACCTTATGTATGGTTATATTTAACTAAAATTATAGTTATGGAGATAGTTCCCATGCTTCAGAAAGGAAGGCAAAATATACCTTTCCTTAGAGACCAGTGGTAGAATAAATATGACATATTTATTTTTAATAGCAAAAGAGTAGCTAAGAGAATATAGCTTAAGCATCATAGACTCAGTCTGTTATTTAAAAAAAATGTTACTCATGATTGCCTTACATGTCAACTTATAACTAAGAATGTCAAAGAATTCAATAAATATTATTCTGTAATACTAAAGTATAACAAATATTTGGAATTGAAAACTTGATGCAGTTTTATCAAAAACAAGTAAATACATTGTATATTCACAGAACCTAAAGACAACCCATTTTTCAATCAGAAGAAACAATGTTCTGCTTTTCATTTGGAAGGAGGACCTATAGAGACTGATTTTACAGAGAGGAGCTACAACCTCATCAATTCTCAGCTCTGTCTAGCTCCTGGTGATTTGCATGTTCCCTGAGCACAGCCCAGTGCATTGCTTATATTTTAAAGATCTGTAACAGCCTTCAGATTGTTCTATCTGAATCACATATTACAAAGCATAGACATGAGGATCTCTGCTCAAGTCATGGGGCTTATAATGCTATGGCTCACAAGTAAGGAGTATTAATCTTGGGAAATTCACCAAAACCCTGTGGTCATTGCTGCTTTACCTTGAAATTATCTTGCTATAGTATTGTTAATTGCATGACTGCTTTAATTTTTTTCAAATTCAGGTGCGAGAGGTGACATCCAAGTTAGCCAGTCTCCATCCTCCTTATCTGCATCTTTGGGAGACAGAGTCACCATCACTTGTAGAACAAGTGAGAATGTTTATAGCAATATGGCTTGGTACCAACAGAAACCAGGAGAAGTTCCTAAACTCCTTATCTATGGTGCTTCAACTTTGGAATCAGGAGTTCCCTCCAGGTTCAGTGGCAGTGGATCTGGGACAGATTATTCCTTTACCATCAGCAACCTGGAGGCTGAAGATGTTGCCACATATTATTGTCTGCAAGGTAATAGATTGTACCACAGTGTTACAAGTCATGACAAAAACCACTGAGAAAAGCAGAAGTGAGAGTGTAAACCATCCCAAATATTGGTGGTTTTTTTTAACCTGCTGACACGATGTCTCTGAAGCAAGCAGGCTGTAGGGACCACATGAAGGTTTTAATGAATGGCACAGGAAAGCTGTGCACCCCCACTCTCTCAGAAAATTTTAGAGGCATGACAATGTCTCCCATGATTCCTTAAAAATAAAAGTCTATTCCCCTGATCCACGTAGATTTCAGCAGCAGCTTTAATACAAAAAGGAAAACAAAATTATCATTAGATATTGAAAGAAAGCATTGTTTTATTACATGAAAGTAAAATATGAGTAAGAGTGATCAATTTGCTTGAACACTATTGTAGTTACAAAAGTCAATAGTAAATAGAATTCTCAGCTGCTCTCTCAGATTACAGATCTCTGTACCAGGAATATCTAGGGTGTATAACCATGTTATCCTTAGAGTTTTCCAAAATCTAGATATATTACTAAGTGTTGAAAAAAGAAAACATACTGTGGTTGATACTACTACATTTTCAGATAAAGACTGAGAAGGGACAGACTTATAATACTTCTATATGGTCTTGAAGTATTAGCAGAGGTTCTATGATAACAGTAAAAATTCAGAAGAAAAACAGCATTATTTATGTCATATTGTAAAAGGAAAGTGAAGATTCTCATAAAATATATTTATAATGCAATTCAACAGACTCACTAAACTGACCAAATCCAGATATATCTCTTATTTTTATTAATAGATAAAACTCTTGGTGCTCAAATTTGTCAAAATGCCATTGATCTACTTCTGAAGTAGCTTCTTAGAAATGAGAAATAGCAGTCCATAATTAACATGCAGTCTAAATTTCCTTAGTCTATTTAAAAAGATTTTAGAACATATTTATGACTGTTCCCACTTTCTTTTCTTCTCCCAGGCCTTTCCAGTCCTCTCGCAGCCTCCTATCACCCCATTCCCCATCCATTCCTCAAGGAGGGTAAGAATCCCAAGGTGAGTCATTTCAGACTGGCATATTCAGTTGGGGTAGGTCCAAGTCACTCATGCCAGTATTAGGGCTAGGTTAGGTGTTTCTCTATAGGGAATGGGCTCCAATATATTTGTCCATGCATCAAGAACATACTCTGATCTTATGCAAGAGGCTCTACAAACTGTCGATGCTATTTGATAGTCATCTACTTTTGGAGGGTTTAGTTCCTTTCCTTGAAGGTTCCTCAGCAGTTGTTTCTGGTTGCCTTATCCAAAGGTGAAAGCAGGGTATTGAAGTCTCCCACTATTAGGGTGTGAGAATTGCCATGGAATTTGAGCTTTAGTAGTGTTTCTTTTACATAGATAGGTGCCCTTATAATAGGGGAATAAATGAATATTCAGGATTGAAATCTCCTCTTGACCAATTTTTCCTGTGATGAATAAGTAACATCCATCTTGGTCTTTTTTAATTGATTTTAGTTTAAAGTCTATTTTGTTTTATCCATCTGAACAAGGTATCACAAACCCAGACACATAAGCAGGGGATGTACTCACTAAACAGTGGACTCTAAACAAAAAAGCAAAAAGCAAAACATGTCCATACTAGAAACCACAAAAACTGAACAGCTTGGGATCTGAAACACCTTGGACTGGCACACAGTGCGTGTTATACAAGGTCACTTATTGTCAAGGTCTGAGAAAGGCTTCTGCCCAACCTGGGCCCCTTCTCTGCCTCTTGACAACCAAGTGTTTACTAGAGTGTTGAGTTGACTTCATGTCAAAGGGCCAAGCCACTATTGTCTCCCTGAGAGCTACTATATTTCTTGTAAAACAAAGAAACAAATTCAACCCCTTCGCTTCTCTATGAAGCTGACTCTGTCAGGTAGAGTGGATGTGTCCAGAGACCTGGCACCTAATTCACATCTGGAAACATCTAGCTGGGTAGAGTGACAGTTTGAAATCTTATTTACATTTCATTCTTCTGGGGGAAAAATATTGCCACCCTAGCTGTAGAGTGTTGACAGGGCACACATTTAGCAATATTAAGTTATTCATATTTCTCTTTTCTCCTCCCCTTCCTTCTTGTCTCCATTGTTACTGCCCCCACCTGTCTGTCTTTAGTAGGTATTTGTGCAGAAAAGAGATCCTGCCAGTCAGGAGCCCTGGCATACTAAGCAATGCAGTTCAAATGGAAAAGTATTGAGGCAGTCAGCAGCCAATGAATACTGAGTGTTACAGCTTCATGAAAAGGTATTCATGCAGTCAGGATCCAATCAGCACCACAGGCTATGGTAAGTGCAGGTGGCAGCTTACAGGTTGCTTCAGGGGAAAGATTACCCAATGTTAGCAGCTCTGCTCTGTTAGGGAAGGTCCCCTGGAGAAGTTGCTACAGTCCTGCTCTGGTTTCCAAGAGTGAGACAACACTGTTTAACTGGGGGAAGGCTTCCTCCACCAGCCAAAGTGTTACAGCTTTGATTTACCTCCACTGTTCTCTTGTTAAAGGAATGTAACAACCCAGCCCAGCCAGGGAAGGACCCAGGGTATCAGGAGTGGTACAGCCATGCTCCTTCAGCTGCTCTATTCAGGCTTGATCACTGTTGCTACTGTGGCAAAAGATCTTTACCCAAACCTCATTCAAGAGATTTATTGGGAGTGAAGTGTCCAGAAGAGAGTGGCTGCCTCTTCCCAGGATAAGCCAAGACAGCAGGAAAAGTGCTTTGGTCTCAGAACTTATCTAGGGATTCTTAGGAGTAGAATTATCTAGGGACACTTCCTTAGTGTGGATTGGTCCATTTTTTTTTCTTTCCTTTTTTTTTCTCTGATTTGGAGTTGGTTTGAGGGCTGAAATTGTTTTTCTCACTGGCTGGCTCTTTTGGACTTTGGGGTTCTAATTTGAGGACCAGGATATATTTCTTCCACTGGCTTTGATTCTAGGACCAAATTGTGTTTCTTTCGTGCTACTTTCAGAGTTGGGGAACATTTCTTTTTGGTTCTTGGCTCAGGGATAAAATATTTCTTTCACTAGCTCAGGTCTTAAATCCAGGGTGGGTTTTTTCACTGGCTCTGGTCTCAGAATCAGAGTGGGTTTTCTTTCCATGACTCTGGTTTCAGAGCTAAGGTGGATTTCTTTGGCTGGACCACATATCCCTAAACGTTTTTCCTGTATCTTTTGTATATTTAAGTGTGGAAGCTTTTAAATTTATTTGATGATCAAAACACATACTTACCTATTTGCTTCTCAAACCTACAGCACAAAGGCTTCCCAGAGTGGGCTTCTCCTTAATTACTAGCCTCACATTATTCTTCCAAAGCTTCTTTTTTAATAGTTTTGAGCCCAGAGCAAAAGTTGTACAAGCTTTGTCTTCGATCATCATCAAGTATGGAAACAACAGATGTGTCATCAGGCTCACATAACCTGAGTAACAGGCCAAAACAGAAGCATGGAAAGTTATGTATTTGTGTTAGTTTAGTACCTTTTAGACATTTCTGTGTTTGTAACATGGTAAAAAACTGTATGAAAGATAGCTTTAGTTTTTTTTTTT
>PVIH01011728.1:0-67550 GCA_004025045.1 Sigmodon hispidus | reverse complement strand
TCCTTGGGGAGATTGATTCTCAATTTTCTGAGAAACCACCATATTGCATTCCAAAGTGGCTGAACAAGCTTACACTCCCACCAACAATGGAGGAGTGTTCCCCTTGCTCCGCATCCTCTCCAACATAGGCTGTCATCTGTGCCTTTTATCTTAGCCAATCTAACAGGTGTTAGGTGGTATCTCAAAGTTGTTTTGATTTTCATTTCTCTGATGGCTAAAGATGATGAGCACTTTTTCAGGTGCCTTTCAGCCATTCGTAGTTCCTCTGCTGAGAATTCCCTTTTTAGATCTGTACCCCAATTTGTGATTGGGTTATTCAAGGTTTTGGGCTCTAGATTCTTGAACTCTTTATATATCTTAGAGATCAGTCCTCTATCACTTGTAGGGTTGGTGAAAATCTTTTCCCATTCTGTAGGCTGTCGTTTTTTCCTATTGACAGTGTCCTTGGCTTTGTAGAAGCTTCCTAGCTTCAGGAGATCTCACTTATTGATTGTTGGTCTTAGTGTCTGTGCCACTGGTGTTATATTTAGGAAGTGGTGGCCTGTGCCAATTTGTAGAAGTGTATTTCCCACTTTCTTTTCTATCAAGTTCAAAGTGGCTGGGTTTAAGTTGAGGTCTTTGATCTACTTGGATTTGAGTTGTACAACTGAGTCTTTTGTTTTTGGTTTTTTTTTTTTTTTTTCAACCAACAAGAAGCCATAACTTTATTAGTGATAGAAACAGTACAAATTTCAAACCAAGCTGTAGTTCCACTTTCGAAACACCAAAAGGGGAGAGGGGGAGAGTCCTTGCTGTCAAATAGTTACATTGTTAATTACATAATAGCGTTCACAATGTCATTGCTGTTGTTTTTCAGGGCTCGGACCGCCTTTGCTCTCGACACTTTTGCTTGTGACATGACCAACTCTATGTCCTTAACTTCCACACCTGTTTCATCAACCTCTTCCTCCTCACTCTACTCTTGTACGGTAGGTGTCTGCGTATTTTCTTGAATGTTTGAAACAGCTTCACCTTGAACTTTGAATTTCTCAGCAGCTGCTAACTGTGCTTGTTGAGACAAATCTTCAATCTTGGCTTCTCCAAAAACTATGTAAGTGTCTGAAGCTGGGCTCTTGTAGACATCTGGTTTTGTGATGACGAAGAGGATATTTTTAGATTTCCGGATAGTGACTCTAGTAACCCCTGTAACCTGCCGAAGACCCAGTTTGGACATAGCCTTCCTCGCCTTCTTCTCACTCCGACTCTGTTTTGCTTTACTGACCGGTTCTTCATCGATTTCAGCCGCTGCCGCCAGCTGGGCTTGCTGTGTGGTTGTCTGTGTGGAGTCTTGTTCCTCGAGCTCCGGTACTGATTCATCACTGTCAGACTCTGTTCCCGACCCTGTCTCAGTTTGAGGCTGTGGCAACTCCTGCTCTGTAGCAGGGACAGTTTCTGTGGTTTCACCAGGCATTTTGTGCGGAGGACACGGAACCAAGATGGCGACGGAAAGAGAGTGAACGAGAGCCACAACTGAGTCTTAATTCCACTGGTTCTCTATGAGAGACCATGTTGAGTTCATAACACTGAAGTATAAGAAGCAGAGGTATTGGATCATAGTTCCTTTATAATCTTTGTTTGATGCTCACCACTGATCATGGCAGCTCCGCATATCTGCTGAACAGATTCTCAAACATTTGTCGAAGAGTCTGAAGTAGTGTTGGGTGTGTTACTACACACTGTAATTTCAGAAGTTGGGAGGCTATAGCAAGAACTTCAAAAATTCAGCTCAGGTGAAAGTTTATTTAATTAAAAAATGATGTAAAATATAAAATTAATCGGATGTGGCAGAAATTTGAGATGCAGCACATCTTGTAGCACATGAGGATTTGTTGTAGTTGTTGATTAGATGTGTCTTTGGTCAACTATTTTTCACAGTGAATAATATATATATCTTAATAATATATACATTTATTTATAACTTATAATTATTAAACATTTTATATAATATAAATGAAGTTATAATCTGTATAATACAAGTAAAGTATGTATATATATATAAAAAGTGAGGGAGAGAAAGATAAAATTGAAATTAGAACTTTAAATATGACATTCATATTCCTCTGCTGGCTCTTGTCAGTTTCTTTTCTTCTTTGTTATTCTTAATTTCTTTAATATTATCTTGCTGTAGCTGAATGCATTTTATAAACCTTCTCCTAGTCTGTCTCATGAACAATGATGACAAGTCAAACATCTTCATAATCTAGTATTTCTAAAATCCATGGAACCCTAAGAAGAAAAGAGGGATTGGACAGTCAAGGAAAAACATTACTTAGTAAAGTGAGGCTCACAGAGTAAGTCTCTTCAACAGTTTTTGTTCCAAAAATTTAGAAATCATATTTTTCTAACATCATACATTGTCCCCATCACAATTATCAACACCATGGTGGCTGACATAGTAAATGGTTATTTTGGTCTGTAATTTGGTACAAAATACACTGTAATTTCTCTAGTTGCTGCTTTGGTGTTCTGGTGTCCATTCCATCTTTCATGAACATATTTCTATCACTACTCCACCTCAGATTTTTCTTTTTAAAATGCTCCTCAGTGTTAGTATTGGTCATATTTTTCTTCTTGAATTTCCTTTCTTTGAAATTCTACTCTTAGGCCTCAAGAGAGAAACTAGCCATCACCTTTTGACAGAATATTAGGAGCCTTCATTTTACACTTCCCTGTGCTGAGATCAATATATTGTGTGCTTCAACTTTGTCATTTTAACAAAAACGATATGTTTTGCCCTATCCAGAAACAGTGACACATGTCATAAAACCATCTTGGCTTCCTATTTCTTATGGAAAAATAGAAAATCTGGTAAAAGTAGGCATTATACATATAACCGGCAAGAACTAAATGACAAACTTCTACCACAAAATGTGTGAGATCCTCAAGTGTCTGAACATATTCAACTCCCCAGACACTTCCATCTGTCACTTGTCACTAGCTTCTGGCTTTAATTATGATGGGTGCAAGCAGAAAGGAAGCCAGTCCTTTTTTTATTAAGTTTTATTTATTTTTATTATTGATAGTTTAAAAAGAATTTATGTGTATTGCTTTTTTGCCTGTTTGAGGGTGTCACACCTTAGAACTAGAGTCACACGTAGTTGTGAGCTGCCATGTGGGTGTCGGAAACTGAACCCAGGTCCTCTGGAAGAGAAGCTAGGAAACTTAATCCCATGGAAGCCAATCTTTTATCAAGTATATGTTTATTTATTTTTTCTATTATTCCTTTAGGTCTCAGTCAATATTATGAATTAGTCTTTTTAAAGCTACAAAGGTCTTACATTACAGATTTCACCTTTCTTTCCCTAATTCTTAGTCTCTTTAATACTCTCCCTCTCCTCTTCTTCCTCCTCCTCCCCCTCCTCCTTCTTTCTCAAAATTCATCATGATGTCACATACTTAAGCATTTACATCCCTGAAAGTTTCATTTTGTAAAATTTGTTCTTGCTGTCTTGCTTTTAGCTAACATTACAACATTATAACACAAGTGTAGATGAGTTACGATGATATTGTGTTTTCTAACCTCCAGTGTCTATGAAACCACTGAAAATTACTTTTGTGGACTTTTGCAAATGTACATTTTTTTGTATTGACTTACATCATGCTGAAGAAACATTTTTGCTAAATATTAGTAATTATTCTTTCTTCATAATCTATGGGATCCAAATAAGGTAAGTCCCAAGTAAGGAGCCTGTCCCCAGGTAACAGAGAGTCTTAAGTAAATTGTGGCCAGGTTTATTGAATGATTTATTATTATTTTGATAAACACATGTAACTTTGCATTTTGATTCCTGATAGCCTTGTTTTTCAAAAGTATATTGGCAATTTAGACATTTTTTTAAAAATATGCTTTAGTAAATATGGTAAGCTAGATGTGCATTCATATTTTTATGATCCTTTTCATGCTCAAGTAAGCCCGAGAAAAGTAATCTTAAAAATGGAATAGTGATCTCCAGGGATTTGGAGCTTAATTCTGGATGTCAATGTATAACATCAGCTCTTAACCGTCCATTCCAGTCTCTGAGTGGTGCTGGCCCCTACCTGCAACATTCTGTTGGTATCTTAGGCCATTCTTGTATGTTTGAAAGGAAGAGAATTACTATAATGCATCCAATATACCCAGTACCACACTAGTTACAAATTGAAAACTACGTGAATATAAATTTTTTCTTTAATTTTTTTTCTTTTCATCTTTTTCTTTAACTTTTCTTGTTTCTTTGCTGATTTCACATCAGGCAACCTAATTGCACTTATGTTCCTATCTCCTTGAATCCTCCCTCTTGCACTTTCAACCCCTCCCCCCAAAAAAAACACAAAAGGAAAAAAAGAAACACAAAACAAAAACCGAACAATATAACAATCAAACAAAACAACAACAAAAGCTGAAGAATTATGGACGCTGCAGTGTGGCCCATTGAGTCCCACGGTTCACCCTTTAGTCCATTCATCTTTTTTTTTTTTCCCTTACAAGCAAGTTTATTACTCTGTACATTTCAACTTTGTCACTTCATCCTCAGAATGGAGTGGGGCATGTGGAAAGTCTGACAACAGTCTTGCGACATCCTTGGGCACACTGACCTGAGACCTATGCCTGGAGTCTGGCAGACTCACCCATGACTGCATTGAAGAAAACTTCCTTTCTGCTTTTTGGAAGTTTCTTTTTTTAAAAAAAAATTCATTATGTATGCAGTATATAGAGGAGGGCACCAGATCTCACCGTAGATGGCTGTGAGTCAACATGTGGTTGCTGGGAACTGAACTCAGGACCTCTGGAAGAACAGCCAGCGCTCCCAACCTCTGAGCCATCTCTCCAGCCCATCTCTGGAAGTTTCTAACACAGTTCAGAGCCAACTCACCTCAGCAGCAAACTGCAGTTTAGTCCATTCATCTTTACTTGTAAGTGTTCATTACCAAGAATCACTGAAGTCAATGGTCTGGCTCGAGGACTTTGGCTTCTGCTGCATCACTGCTAATGAGCCCTCAATAGGGCTTTTCTTGGATATCCAGGTATCTTGTGTCCTGTGTCATGGAGATCCCAGTGCTGTGGATCTGTAAGCTTGTCCTCTTCACATGTTCCAGCAACTTATAGATGAAGTGGATAAAGGGGTGAGCTAACTCTCAGCCCTGGTTCTGGGCATGGCTGGTAGCTGGGTTGGTCAGCTGCCAGCTTTCCTTCATCTTCTGTATCAGGGACAACTCTGAAGTACTTCATCAGCTAGCTCACCCAACACAGCCTGCAGCAAGAAGTAGGGCCCCTTGAGTTCTCAGATCGGTGAGCTGGCTCACCCTCATTCACATCCCCAGGACCAGATTTACTCTTTTTCCCAGACAAAATGCAGGGTCTTCTCATTGTGTACAGGACATACATGGAGGTGAGGTCAACTCTCCTGTCCTCAGGCCTCTGACAACATAATCTGTTCTAGTGTTCTGTCCTGGCTTGGAGCAAGGTCCACTCTCCAGTGTGTTACAGTTGGTGGGAGGCAGAGCTGGTTCTCTCACTCTTGTGACCTCGGAGCTAGCTTTCTAGCCTGCTGCAGTTAGCAAAAGGCAGAGAAGAGAGGGTTAGGGTTACTTTTGCACATGACAGATGTGTAGGGGCAGGATCATTTCTCCTTGTCTTACACCCTCAGGCTAAGATCACCTGCCTCCCCAAGCACAGGGTCAGCTTTAATTTTTTTAAGGTTTGTTGTTGTTTTTTATATTTACATACCAAACCATAGTTCCCCTTTCCCTCCCCTATGTCAGTTTCTCAGAAAATTGGGAATTGATCTAACTCAAGACCCAGCAATATCACTCTTGGACATATACCCCCACGTTGAACATTGTCAGCTCTTACGTGCTGCCCAAGTGAGGGGTGGGGTCATGTGAGTGGGAGGGCAACTCTCATCTGGGGATGGATCCAGCTATCCTGCTGCAGTATATAGCAAGGAGAAGAGTCAGCTAGCCCAGACCCAGTGAAGGGCAGGGCTGGCTCAGCACAATACAGTTTAATGACCCCCTTTGCTAAAACAGGTCATGATCATCATCACAGACTCCAGCTGCAGTGGGATCTTGGGCTCTTAGCAGTAGCTCTGTCCAGGAAGTCACCATAGCCTTGGTGACAGTATCAGTCACTCAGATCAGCATGATGCTGAGACAGCAACATGGTCTCAGCTGACCTAATCATGGTCATGAAAGAACCCTCAGTGATAACAGAAGCCATGGACATCAACTCTGACCCTGACTGCTACAGAGCCACAGATCCAGGATGGCCCTAGGCAGCAGTCCTGACCCAGAAGACACCATGGCTCTGGGAAACAATGCAAGCCACACAGGTCCACATGGCTCTGGCAGCAGCACAGCCATTGGACACTCTCATGGACAGCCCAGACTACAGGCCTCTGTCTGGTAACAAGAGGTTAGGGCATCATTCTGAACTCCAGTAGCTAGTAGGCCATTCATGGCAGCCTGTTCCTCACCATCCTTAATATTTTTGATTTGCTTCTCTCTCTATCCCAAGAATCATTTTTTTGTCTCTGTTTCTTCATTTGCCCACTCTATACTTGTTAGTATTTCACTCATGAAAGAATTTGCCAGCACAATGACAAGGAATTCATATTAGGTTTATTAAGGAGGAGGAGGGGAAGAGAGGAGAGAAAGAGAATAGGGGGCAGAGAGGAAGAGAAAAAGAGAAAATCTTCCACATTGTTGGAGATTTTAAAGGTAAACAGACCTATGTCAGAGGCTCTTTGGAGCCCCTACAGGCGGAGGCGTGGCCACAGCAACATAATTTACCATAAGGACTTACCATAATGATGCCTAATTGCCTGGTGCCAGAGCTCCTGGTGGGCAGAGCTTGGTGAGATCTGATAAACCTTATGATGGTGCCTGGGGTGTGTGGGCAGGAAGGGATCCTTTTGTGTCCTTCACCAACTCAGGCCTGGAAAGTGCCATAGCTCAACTTTATTTCTTGGTCCCCAGAACCTTCTTTACTGCTGACAAAGCCCATATCTTCCTTCCTTAGTCAGTCAAGCACTATTAACATAAATTTTGTCCCCAGGGCATTATAATCTGTATCCTCCTGTGTGTGTAAAGCTTCATTCCCAAGGCTGAGATACACTAAATAATACAAATTAATGGTAGGTGACTATTCCACTTGAGTTATTTACTGACAGCTTCATGAAGAGACGAAGTTAAGTGTTAGGGGGACATCTTTACTTCTAAGCCACTCCATTCTGTAGTACAGTATGATTTTAGCATATTATTTCAGGAGGTTTCCCTTGGCATGTAAAAAAGATTCATGCCTGCATTTGCTATTAATCCTGAAGTTCTGTGATTTATTCCCTTAAGTTTATGAAGTAATTACTTGCAAGAGCTCTTTCTTGTATGAACTGTAATAAAAATGACTTAAGAAAAACGGTTACTCCTTGCATAAAATTAAGCAGAAATTAAATTAAAAGGCAGGACATCTGTTCATTTCAAAGAAACCTTTGTGGATGCTTCTGAAAAGCCAGGGAGGTAGTGATGATAAGAAAAACCGGAAAAAACTTTCACTCACTAATTCCCTGATCCAGGCTCCAAGCCATGGATTTCTCAATTTACATCCCACTGGAGTCAAGATTTCTAGGTGTGACATAGGACATTCCCTTAGCAGATCAACTAACTGTTTCAAGAGGTTATTTCCTCTGCAAACAAACGGCTCTAAGAGAATATCAGGAACTATGTGGACTGGTACTAAAAACTGATCATATATATATATATATATATATATATATATATATATACACATTGCTTGTAGCAATCTTATTTGTATTTCCACCCTTGATAAGCCATGCTTATGATTATTATCCTCTGTATAGTTATTGTTAACTCTTCCACACTTTAAATTCTTTTTACTGTTTTTTTTTTTTTTGATAAATACAAAATAAAGAAGGAAGGAAGGAAGGGGAAAAAAATAAAAGCTTAAAGTATGTTGGAAAATATATTCATATTTTTAACAAAATTCTGAAGGGGTTAAAAATAGAATGGGATAAAAGAACATTAAGGATTTGATCTATAAAATCATCTTCTTGAGAAAAATAACAAAAACTGTTAGAAACTGTGAGCTCACATAATGCCAACCTTCTAAAGAAAAAAAATTCTGCTTTGTATTCAAGGTTTGTACTCATTCTTTTTGACTTTATATTTCTAAATCTAAGATATTACCACATGAGGTGAACAATCTGTCAATCCTTTACTATAAATAAGAAATGGAAACTTGAAGAAGCTAAATAAATAACTCTTGATCACTTATTAGTGATCTACAAATGAGAATGATGGTTGTAATTAGTTTTTCTCTTTGCCATCTTTCATATAAAAGGGTTTTTTTCTTATCTACCACTGTTCCTCCTCCCTTCCCTCCTCCCAGTCCCTTCAAGTCCTCCCTCAGCCTCCTCCCACCCCACTCCCCATCCATTCCCCAAGGAGAGCAAGGATTCCCAAGGTGGGTCAGTTCAGTAGCACATACCCAGTTGAGGTAGGTCTGAGTACCTCATCCCAGTATTAAATCTGAATAAGGTGTTCCTCTGTAGGAAATGGACTCCAAGATGCCACTTTATGCACAGGACCACACTTTGATCCTATTGCAAGAGGCTCCACAAACTGTCCATGCAATTTGCGAGTCATATACCTTTGGAGTGTTTAATATCTTTCCATGAAGGTGTCTCAATGATTATTTCAGAGGCAGTGAACTCCCAATAACTCCAGTCAGCCATTTCTATGGATTTCTTCCTCATGATCCTGGTCCCTTTGCTCATATATTCTTTTCCCTCTCTTTCTTCAGCTGGACCAGGAGCTAGATCAGGTGCTTGGCTAATGAATCTCTGCTTCCACCTTTATCCATTCTTGAATGAAGGCTCTATAATGACAACTAGGATGAGCATTCATTTGATTATAGGAGAAGTCTTGTTAGGTACCCTCTCCACTATTGCTGGAGTCCTAGTCAGGGACATCTTGTAGGTTCTTAGAGGTTTTCTTAGCACCTTATTTTCTAAGAGTTCAAATTCTAAAATTAAGGAATAGAGTTGTGGCTGTCAGAAAGCTGCTTTTTCTGTAGGGGAGGGCCATACTCCATCAGCTTTACTCACTGCAAGAGAGAATCCTTATACAACTAGCCACCAAAAAAATTCCTGTAGAAATTATAGACTTTTTGTTTATTTGTTTTGCTGATGTTGTGTTTAATTTTTATTTGTTTGTTTTACAAGGCAAGGTTTCTCTGTGTGTAGGCTTGGCTGTCCTGGCACTTACTCTGTAGACCAGGCTGGTCTTGAACTAAGAGATCCTCTGCCTCTGCCTGCCAGAGATTAAAGGTGTGTTCAACCACTACCCAACTATATTATGAGCTTTCCAATTTCCCCAAAAGAGGAGTGGTTATCAGAAATTATTCTTGGAATTGTAAATCAGAGTTGAAGACAAACAAATATGTATGAGCATGTTATTTTAGTACAAAAATGTGGACATGACATCACTATGAAATTTTCTTAAGCTTCCCACAGAAAGTAAGAAAAGTTATTCTTTTCAATTTTGTTACACATTTCCACTCATTCCCTCTACACATGGAAAGCAATCAAACAGAAAATATTCCCTCTTAGAGGAGCCTAAGCCAAATTTCACATTACCAAGGATTTTAAAATTTCACTTCTTTTTTCTAATGGACTCTAAGAATAAAAGTGACTACATCAAAGGCAGTAAGTAAAATGGGAAGGGTATGAAAGACACACACCATACACAGAGCCAAAGAGAGACAGACAAACACACACACACACACACACACACACACACACACACACACACCCCATATACAGAACCAAAGAGATCTAGGGAAAGAGAGACAGAGACATACATACACAGAGAGACAGAGAAAGCACAAATATGACCGAATAATGTATCTCATGAAAAGTTTTCTTGTTAAAAGCAGTGAGAAGTCAAGAAACGAGCTGGCAGCAGCCACTGTCAAAGGATTAATAAAGGAAGCATCTGCCAGGGACAGGTGGCAGCCCAGCAGAAAAGGAAATAAAAGCTTCTGGTGTAAAATAGAGAAAATGTGAGGGAAAACAGTATTCGTTCAATTTTTTTTTCATTAAAAAAATACCAAACAACTTGTGTTTATAAATGACAACATTCCTATTTCCAGTGAGATTGAGGATTATGCAAGGTGTCAGATCCCACTGTCTTCATGGAAATTTTGTTACAGAAGGAGATAAAAATTCAGAGGATATGTTTACCCTCATGTGAGTTACAGTGGGAATTCTGAGCATTCTGAAAGAAACACCATATTAAATAGAGATTATTGGAAACTGTGACAAAAGAAAAAGCTCATTAGAAAAGTATGCTGGGAGAGGCTCACCTCATCAGTGGTCTCTGAGAAAGAAAAAGATGCCCACTTACAAAACAAGATACTGTACACTGAGTGTCCAATGCCAGGACCATCCCTGTGGCTCAACAGCATGCAGATATGTACTCCCTGGTAGCCTCCTGACTCCTAAGGCTTCACAGTCACAGAATGGCGATGCTCATAGGATCTGTAAGTGAACAGTTGAGGACCCATGTAGTCATTCTGAGTTTGTTATCTAATGTATGAAAAATAAATAGAAAGCCAGACTAAGCAGATGCAAATTCTCTGTACAGAATCCTTGACAATGTAAACTCTGAGTTCTGTTAACATATGCATCTAGTCTATCACAGCAGTTTTAAAGGCAACCAGAGAACCCCACTAGATGTGCACTCTTTGATTTGTAGATCATCACTTGTTAATTCTCATCTCTGCTTTCTAATTCTGGTTAAGAACAAATGTGTCAAACACTCAAAAGTTTCAAGGGGATTGCTGAAACTTTTTCAAAAGTGTTTGCTTTTTATTTTTGTCTTTTAGTTTATATGAACCATCTGTACCTGGTTAAAGCAGACTCTAAATGATTGATTAGCAGACAGTATTATTTGGAACATTAATTGAGATTTCTGCACTTGAGGCATTAATTCTTTCACCACTGAGAATTCTCTCATATATTAGGGTTAAGAACACTTTTAGATATCGGTCCTCTGGAGCTGACAATAAAGAGAGACAAAGGAGACATTGCTAGTGTTTAGTTAAGTGTTAAGTCAATGAGTTTGAAAACATTGTAGCTTAAAGAATAACCAGTGTCATTTTGTGTATGTGATATGGTGTTTACATGAGCATGTGTGTGTGTGTGTTTGTGTGTGTGTGTGTGTGTGTGTAAGTGTGTGGTGTATGTGTATGTGTGAATGTGCTCACACGTGTGTGGTGTAAATGTACATGTTCAGCCAGAAAACAACATCAAGAGTCATTTCTGTCATTTAACCATGAGTTCCAGATATTTGACTCAGATGCCCAGGCAAACGTGACAAGCAATTTTACTCTCTGAGCTATCTTATTCATTCAAAATATTATAGTGTTCACAGTCCACCGACAAGTTAAAATATGAAAGAAAAAAACTGTGGTCCCAACTCTACAGAGAGCAGCTTCACCAGCAACATGGACCCTTTCTCTTTTTTCAAACAAATAGTTGTGTAAAAACAAAGTCACTATTGTTGGGGTTTTGGTTTCCTTGGTTTCTTTTCTTGGACTGATGGCTTTTATCCCCAGGAGTAACTAGGCCCTTTATGCATAAAGTAAGATCTAGCCTAAATCTAATCAATTCAAACATTTTTATTTAAAAATATCTAGGTATGGTACAACTCAAAGTATAAAAGATTTTAGATTCTATCTAAACAAGTTATAATGTAAAAAAAGTGGAAAAATGCAGAGTCTGGGAAGAAGCCAAGTCCCCAGTTAGTTGCCAATCTTTTGACCATTATATACAAAATACACAGCTTTAGGCCACAGATATTAATTCCCTGATAATTATAACTTCAAAATGGAGATGAAAACGCCTAGTCCTTGGTTACAAAATTTTCAATGTGTAACATCCCTGTGCTCTGTCATTTGCCCAGATTCCATTTTTACTGAGCTATTCTCAATATAATCTATTCCAACCTCTTGCTCTGCTCCTCCAACTTTATCCTATTGTAGAAAGTTTCCCAGGCCCGTTTGGGCCCGAGGTTTGGAACCTGGCCTGTGGCGGCTTTTGTCCCCCAAAGAAATAAATCAGACACTTATATTAACTTCACACTGTTTGGCCTATGTCTCAAGCACATTACTAGCTAGCTATTTCATCTTAAATCAACCAATTTCTTGTAATCTACTTGCCACATGTCCAGCCCACAACTCACCTGGGTTCCTTACATGATTCTTCTTTGGGGGGTCGGATGGAGACTGACTAACTACACCCTCCTTCTACCTGTCTGTCCTCTGATTCTCCACCCACTTCTATGGTGCTGTGCATAGGCCAAACCAGTTACTTTATTTACATCATACAGGGAGCATTTCCACCACATTATCCCAGTGTCTTATCCTTACTCAACTCCAGCAGGCATTCCCAGAAACCCACAGGCTACTCTGGCCTGGGAAAGCTAACTACAGATGTTTACATCTCTCTGCATTCCTCCAAGTCCAATCCCTTAGTCTCATCCCCAGCTCTGTGGCAGACCTTCTTCTGTGGTCTCCGCTCCCTCTGTATCTACGTTCGCAGGGGACTACCTAATAAATAGATCCTGGTAGAACATCTTGCCTTCTTCCCTCTTATGAAAAATCTCCATCCCTCCACCAAACCATCCCCATTCGTATGTCTGAGGTCTCAATGCCCAGAAACACATTTAACTTATAATCCTCCATGCCCATACCTTTCAGAACACCAGAAGATTTTTCTTACAGTAGACATATAGCTAATACACTCTCCTAAGAAAAAGAGAGGAAACATACACCAAGGAACAAAACACACACTCTTTTGCCATATTATTTTCTTTTTTCTATTTGACAGTCCACCACATTGACAAACACCTACATGTAAATCCTGTTGGAATGAATATGGCGAATTAAAAAAAAAGTAAAACTATTTTGATTAGAGATGTGAGTACCAAGTATTTCTAAATGAATGTTAGATTGTATATATTTTTGTCTATACATAAATCCATATCCAACATAGGAATTATGTTTAAATTACTATATTTGAGAGAGGCACCATTGACAAGATAAAGGAAAATCTTAAAATAAAAAAGAATAAAAGAGCATAATTTCATTATCTTTCCTTGACAAATGTTAATTTGTACTGTTTGTACCTATTTGCCTTTTGTTTATAATTTTCAACTTCCTGCAAACATTTATTCAAACATGGACCATTATGATATGACAAAAACATGTCTATAACAAAATATACTTTACTCACACTATATGGATAAAATACTATAAAATGAATAAATTATTTTACTGCAATGATTATTAGTCCTTAAAAATGTGGAACAATTTCTGATTTTTACAGTTTTGAGGATCAGTTCATGGATGATAATTACACAGGAAAAGTGCTTTCTCCACACACAGAACATTGAGTATCCAGTGAGTCACTCTGAGTATTTATTCCTTTACAGACAGAGCCATCACAAGGATAAATTACCTCTAAATGTAATTAAACCACTTATTGCATACAAAAATTGTTTAAGTATGGGAGCTATAGTAATGAATAAAATAGTATATAAAGCTTCTACCTTCATTAAGTTACTTACACATTGCATGAAGATTGACATTATAAAAAGGAAAAGCTTAACTTGATGGAGAATAAAGACATATATAGGAAACTGTCATATGCTCAATCTGGGATATGTAGTCATCCTTGAGTTTGCTTAGTGAAATAGCAAATTGCTTGCTGGAGATGTGGTGAGCAGTATGGAGGTTATAGATACAGTGATTTCCCAGTATTTTTCTCAGCCTTCTTTCTTTTGCTCTTGCTAGCCTCTATGAAAGTCATAACACTGTCCCCCATAGTGCCTAATTCCTGTTGTCGCTCTTGGGGATATGTGTTCATCTATAACTCAGGAGTCAGGTACAAGTTTGCTCAGGAAAAGCTAATGGACTTAAATTGCAGCCAACTCTGAAACTTTTAACACAGAGTGATTTTTTTTCCAGCCAGAGGATTCTCATCCTCTTTAAATGTTTTTCACAGAAGCAATCAGATCCAGAAATCATATCTTGAGAAAAGCAGCCTTCCTCTTTCTTGAAGCAAGCCAGGCGCAAAAGAAGTATTCGTGCGATAGCCAGCCCAGTAAGCCACATAAAACTAGACCATTATTACTTATGCCCTTGTAGGTATTTTGGCCTTTAAATGATGATACTATCATTTTAATTAAAGCTGAAGTTTCTTCAGCATTCAATTCCAAAGGAGAGCACAAGGTTCTTTTCTACAGTAAAAACTAAATCCTTAGTTATCAAGTAAAACAAAGTGCATGCATGAATTTCCGAAGGCTGGGAGTTATACAGCTTAATGGTAGGAGATCACTCACAGACAGTTAAGTGCAAAGAGATACCTAGAACTATAAACTTATACTCATGAAATTCCTTTCATAGTATATAAAATAAGTTATAGGAAAATATCAATACTGAGGGCTGAAAGAAGTCAGATGGGCCAGTTAGGTATTATAAATTTATCTTCATTTTAAGATCTGAGTGATATGGATGACTTTATTAAGATGATTATTTTATAAAGGACAATGAAAATATTAAAATTCTTAATCCACAATGCCTATAGTGTGTAGTGGAATTCTGTTATGTTCCATTGTTAATAATTTTCCTGCCTACTGGTTTAATAAAAATGCTGATTGCCTGAAAGAAGACAGGATGTGTGGGTGGAGCTACCAGACTAAGAAAAGTCTGAGAACAGGAAAAGCAGAGCTGAGATGCCAGACAAATACCAGAGAGAAAACACAAGAAGCCACCAGATGCAGAAGACAACTATACTGCTCTGAGAAAAGGTACCCAGCCTCATGGCTGAATAAGATAAGAATAATGGGTTAATTGAAGAGTGAAGAGTTAGCAAGTTATATGCCTAGGGCCTAAGACATTTAGCAAGCAGAGTGTCATTAATACAGAGTGTCTAAGTGTTTCTGCCAGACTGCAGCACTGCGGGTCTGGACCACAGGCCAGACAGGCCACAAACCTATTACTACAATAGTGAGTTAGGGCATAGTATAAGATACCATATATAATTTTCATAGCATCAATAGCATGAACTAATATTATTTAAACTGTAAAATTTATTGTTGGGGGAGGATGTCTTAGGCATCCTAGTATATACTACAACATCCCTGGAGCCTTTCCACTGTATGCCAGTGACTTTCTCCACAAAGCTGCAACAAATGTCTCCAGGTACTAATGTGCTCCAGCAGAGGGAAAGTTTCAGCATCTCAGCTTAAGGACTATTGATAAAGACCACCATCATCCAGCACTGTTTGGTACATATGTCTTATCTTACAAACAGCATTTTTTTTAAGTAAGAAAGCCAGAACATTTTCCCTTTCTCAGATGGACAGTATGTTAAATTTTTATGAAAAAAAAAACCTACCATAGATAAATATTTCACTTTACCTCATTAATTTTAGATATTGTATGGCCCATTTTCTGTAGACAGACTCATTTAGATGTTTTAAATTTGGCTACATGCAGGAGTATAAAAATTGTTGTGGGATATTGCTCTTGTATATTGTAAAGATTTGTGCTCATAGTAGTTTAATAAAATGCTTATTGGCCAGTAGAAAGTATAGATGGGCCTTGCAAACTAGGAGAATTCTGGGAAGCAGAAGAGCAGAGCAGAAACACTGGCCAGACACAGAGGAAAGAAGATGAGAATGTGGTTCTGAGAAAAGGTACTGAGTCTCATGACTAAACATGAATAAGAAATATGGGTTAAAGCATGAGTCAGAAATATTAATATGCCTGAAATAATAATAACATGCCTAAGCTATAGGTCAACTTGCTTGTAATTAGTGTAAGCCTTTGTGTGATTATCTGGGACTAAACAGCTGCAGGTGGTTCTGGACCTCAAGGTTAGGCCAGGCCAGAAATTTCTGACTACAGGAAAATTAAAAATGAAAAAGAGTTTATTTTTAACTGGCATCCAACTGGTAAACCAACTCTGTAAGAAGTCAAAAAGAAAAAAATCCTTTTTTTCCTGTCCCAAATATTGAAGATTAGATCTCAAAGTGTTGTTACATTGCACTTCTAAAACTAATCCAACAAAAAGCTTTACTTTCTACCTGTCTCAGACTTTTGTCCCCTTTACATTGTCTTGCCTTTATTTTCACTAATCAATGTAGGTTTTTGTGGGCAAGTTATGCCTTCTTATCATTCAAATGTTCTTATAAAATACCCTGACACCTGAGAAACCAGGGACATTTCCCTCAATTGCTATGTGTGCAGACTGCAGATTTATTAGCAATGTCCTAATATTGGTTGTCCTCAAATATGTTCACAATGGCAAGATTTCAAACATATAAATTACAATAGAATAATAGAATATGATAGGAGACCTTTGATTTCAAAATCTTGATTTATCAAAATCTTTTTACTTATTGAGAGAAGCAAATGGCATGTTTCTCTCTCTTTCCAAAAACAACTGTAGGACGTAAATGCATTTATCACTTTTCAGAAGGGACCTCAAATTCTGAGAACTGATTGGACATATTACCTGAATGTTAAATGTGAACTTTGAAGAAGAACCTAGCATTATACATAGGTGGTTTTTACAGGAAAATACCATGCTTAGTAATTCTCTTGAAATGAACAAGTTTTTATAGTGATAGTTTATACCATGTGAAAATTCTTCAGGTATTTAATGAAAACATTTCCCTTAAAGAATCACTAGTTTATAGAAATAGAATTGTACTAAAATACATATTTGGGATGTTGTGTCTCTGGAATAATTATTTTCAGTATCTTTCTGAAATATTTTAAATATGTTTCTTTGCTTAGGACCTACCAGGTCCACCAGAAAAACAACTGATTTAATTAATTAATTGCCCAATTAAGTAAGTAAACAGTGATTAGAATTACATAGATATGAACTGTAGTCTACACTGATGTGAGGGCTGAACAACTTTTTTTGAAAGGGATATCACTTCCTACATACATATCATGCACTTGGACTCAGTCATTGGGATTATGATGGTTATAGACATCTTCTAAATGACCAAGTATTGACCAAATATCATAAATATATTGGCACAAGTATCAATATTTATCAGTTGATACATAAACAAGTGGGTCTTTGAACTACAATGTATTTCTAATGTGTTTGAATAATGTGTATTTCTAGATATAAATTATCATTTGTAAAGTGTGACCTTTTATTTAGGCTTCTAAGGAATATAAACACAATTTCCACACTCTCCTTAGAAAATAATTTTATTACTTTAAAGTGATCTAAAACACACACACACAAAACAAACAAACAGAAAAAATTTCCTCTGGTTTTATTGTAGAAGGGCTGTTTAGCAGAAATTTGTGGTAGTCATAGTGCATCCATGGGCAATAGCTGTGACCTACTGTGCTTTCTTCATCTGCAGCTGAGCCTAACCTGGCTTGACGAGCTTTAGATTCTATTTTGTTTCATGTATTTTAGAGAAAAGACAAGTTTTATTACTGTATTTTTTTTAACTATCCTGAATGTTTTGCTTTTAATGTAAGTTTGATGTTGATTTTTAAGAAACAAAAAAAAATGAAAAAAATAATATTCTACCTTTTCAGCTTGATAATTGTTTATTTTGCTATGTAGACATTTCTTGGACTAATGTGGTCTGCTTTTTATGTTTTCATCTTATACTTAAAGTCAACAAAATCATCTAAGATTTTTCTAGAACTTTTATGATTTCAGCTTTTATATAAATCTTTAATCAATGTTGAGTTGCTTTTTATGTTTAAAATACAGATCTGTATTTTTGATACTTGTCAGAGATCAATTGATGATATGTTAAATGTTTATTCATTGGCTTTCTGTTTTGTTACTATTGACTTATTATCTGGTTTATAGTAGTATCATTGTCTTGAGTACTGTAGCTTTAAAATAAAATTTGGAATCAAGAAAAGATGTACAAAAATGCAATTAGTCAAATGAAAAATGTAAAAAATAATTTTATATAAAAAATGGAGTTTATTTTGAATATTTATATGTGGTTTTTCCTCACAAGTGTTTAGCTTATGGGAATCTTAATTTCTAAATTTCTCTTCAAAAGTTAAATTCTGTGGACAATGTGGAAACACTTGATGTCAGATGAGTGAGGATTAGAAGGAAAATCATTGATTTTTATTTTGAAAGTAATCTCTGATTTTTTTGTATTTTCTTAAGGATCTCATTTTGTTACAAGCTACCTTAAAAAGAGACCAGACTCACCCCAAGATGACAGCACCTTTGACTCAGCTGTACCTTGTGTGCCGCCTTTGTACTCACCAGGCCAGTGATTTTGGCTTTCTTAAATTAAAAAAAAAAATAACTTTATACTAAGTAGTAGTAAAGTAATTCCTTTAACCCATGCAATTTGTGTCAATCATGTATTTGTTCTGCTTATTCTGTGAAGTTCTCATTGTTGTTTGGTGAAAAGTATTGCTAGGTAATGATTACATATGATTATAAAATTGTCCTGTTTCATTATTTAGTCTGACTAAAGTACTGTCAACTCATTTTACAGATTAATAGGAAAGATGCTTTTACTATTAATCTGTAAAATTGGTCTGATTTTGCATGGTTTTTAACACCCTTCCTTAAAGGTAAAGGAAAGAAAGAAAACAAACAAACAAAAATACTGAATGTGACTAGAAAGAACATTTATAAATTGCCAATAATAAAAGAAACATTATTCACACTTAACAATATGCTTAACAATAACTGTATACTATAGGCATAATTAATTAGGTTTTAGGGGTGATGGGAGGGACGAGAAGGGGCAGGAGGGGGAAGGGAGTGTGAACAAGGGGATACATGGATAAAAATTGAGACTTTATTCAAAAATAAATAAAAAATTTTAAAAAACCCTGAAGTTAAGGAAAACAACTAACTGGTTATTTTTAAGCATACATGAACAGCTCTATCAATACATCACCAAGCCCCCACTTCTCTCCTCAGCAATTTTGAGATATTTTAAAAGAAAAGAATAAAAAGGTCTTACTGGGAAAATGAAGGTCAGAAGCCACAGGACCATCTGGTTGTTGTCTTCTAAACTTATGGAGTTTATTAAATAATAATTGACTAGCAATTTATTATTAATTAAAAGCATATATAATTTGTAAATCTAACCTTTTTTGTTAATATAAGAAATTCAGTGTTACCAGGTTGAGCTACAACAACTTAACAAATATTATTAGAAATACAAGGATACTGTGATGTGAGCAGGAATTTCCTCAGTGCACAAATAAGTCATTAAAAAAATAACTGTTACTCTACAACCTTTTTATGCAAAATATATGAAGATGCATAATAAAATTAGTTGCAAAATATAACAAATTTTATTATGCACCTTCATTCATGATATATAGTGTATTTTGCTTCAAATCAACTGTTACACGCTTCTTCTATCTTCATATAATTTTTTCTTATTTGATTTTTACATGAATAATAACATTGTGATCCCACCTTACCTTCTTACAGGATGCTCTCACTTCCTCTGAAATTGTTATTTCTGAGTAGAATAATTACAATTTTTGCATATACATGGGTAGTATATTACCAGAACACAAGCACTTCATCGAAGGCTACACAATTGTAAAAATGACTCTCCTATTTCAGGCAACTGTTAAAGACAATAGCTCTTCCAGAATGGGTGGAGCCTCCTGGGCTCTCTCCAGTCCTGATGGAAGGTTGTCCAGATCTTTAGGTTTTAACACCTTCTGTGTGACATGTATAATTTACAATTTTTAAGTGTACTTTTAAAAATAATTATGTGAGCAAATCTCTGCTATGTTTGTAGATCTTTTAGAAATTTGGGACTTGAATCATAACAAATGCTTGGTTAATTCAGTACGTATTTGAGAAAATGAATCCAAGTCTTCTGAAATGATTTGTGACAAATTAAGAGCAAGGCCAAAATAAAAATTGCCCACTGCATAACAAATTAAAACTAAAATATAATTAAGACATTATGTAGGCCTGGCTTGGATGGATTTGGATATTCCTATCCTATATTTAAGGTTCTTTATGCTCATGTATGTTTCTTACACCAGAACATTCTTCTGTTCTCACCTCATTCCAAACAATGTGTAGTTCAGTTTGGACAAAAAATGAAAAGAAAAATCCCACAATGTTCAAGTAGACTTAAAAATTTCTATCTAAGGAAAACTAGATAATACTCTATGATGACTCATTGGGTACTACTCTATTGATGTTTGCATATAGCAATAGCTGTAGACACAGAGATACCCAGTTTGCCAAGTGTCATTAATCATGCCTATAACCCAGGATCTACATAGCATTCCAGTTAATAGACCCAGAGGAAGTTCAAAGGTCAGGAAAAACTATTTAAAACAAGAAACATCATCATAATACAGCATTCTAGAAAGAATATTATCAATATCATAAAAAGCCAGCTAACACCACCATTGTAATAGAGTCTACAATATTTTACATTTGGCTTAAAGTTAAAACTATTTCTTAAAAATTAAATTTATATATTTAATGATCCTAAATGGTGCTTTGAACTTAGAGTATCTTTCTTTATTTAAAATCTTCAATAGTATTTATTGTTTATGTTGTTCTGGGTTTAGCAATGACTAGTGAATAGAGGCTGTGTTTACTAAAAGTACTGACATGTCACTTGGCCTTTAGGTATCAAATAGGTAATTAAAATTAAAACAACTTTGATGTTACTGCTTTCATTTTTCATCTATGTGCCTTTTTGTGAATTGTTCTTACAGCAGTCATGGTGTAGTCTAGGAACATCTGGTATAAAGCATAGACATCTTGTGACAAAGAGTCAAATAAATCAAAGGTTCTAATGATTTTCTGATATGAATAAAGCCCTGATTGAACAACACGGAGATTATAATACTTAGGAAGACTATAGTCTTTGCCCTCTCCTTCTGTCTGTTCCTTACTTAATCTGGCAATCTAAGTCAGGGGATGGCTAAGGATACTGCTTCCATTTATTTTTCTTATGTCTCTCCTCTAACTAAAGATGCTTTTATTTTTCCTCTCATATTTACTTTCTTATTTGGTTTCTGAGTGAGTGGTCATAGACGATTATTTTAAGGTCTCAAGAATTTGGATTTCTTGCCTATAGAATACTGGCAATAGTTACACAGCCAATACATAGAACATCATTCTCAATATACTTCCCACAGCAGCAGCAACTTTATATCTTGCTTCCCTTCTCAAGATGCTGTATTACAATATTATATTATTATAATATACAACTCAGGGAATGTAAATATTACCTTTTAGGTCAAAATCAGTTTCTTTATGTTCTTTTGAACTAATAATTTATAATTTTTTGGAATGGGGGGCAATAAAGAGATCACAGCCTTACCCTGAAATGTGTAGAGGAGATGGAAGAATAGTTTGGATTTGAACAAGTGTTGTGCTATTTAAGCAAAAGCCCAAATAAACAAGATCAAAGATCCTGTTTCTTTTTCTAATCTTCGAATTGTGTTTGATCATTCAACTAAGTATTTTTATCTTTGTACTCCTAAGGCTCTACACTGATCCAGGCATTTGTTAGGTGTTCAATAAGATGGTGACTTTACTTATGGCGACTTACTGACAAGAAGATCAATGATCATAATTCAGAATATTAAATTTTTGGTGGAAGAAGGAGGGCAGGAGTGGGGAATTAATAAAGTCTCTATAGGTCTTCTAAAGAATTCAAGGACTGGTACTTCAGAACCCACTTCCTCCAGAGGAACACATAACCCAGTCTTGACATTATTATGAGGAAATAGGACTTGCCTGTAGTGGATACTGAGCTGATCCACCATGGGACTTCTTGCCCTTTGCAGGGTAGAGGATTGGGGGGGGATGGGGAGGAGGGAGGCTGAAGGCTGACTGGGAGGGTTTGGGAGGGAAAAGAGAGGAAGAGCAAGGGGATACGTAAATAAAATACACTTTGTTTCATAAATAAATAAAAAAATCATAGAATCAGATTTTGAGACACAATTTATCATGAGCCTGCTCACATTCCCACATAACATTCTTAGCGTGTCAGAATTCCACTAGTGAATTTTAAGAAAACATTTGGTGTAACTGAAAATTCTGAGAATAATACCATATAGAAAAAAACGCAGTAGAAGATTATGTGAGCTTGTCATGTCTGTACAGCTAACATGTTTATGCTTGAACAAAGAAGAAATTTATCTCAAGATACACTGAACAATTCACACACACATATATTCTACCTCACTTTCTATATATACATATATATATAATGTGTGTTTGTGTATATGTATATATATGAATAATTATGCACATATATACAAAATGCAGTATTGCATAGTATTATTTATATTAATATGAATTCTGTAGCTTAATTGTCTAAGTAACTTAAGGATCTGGTATGTTCTAGATTATCATAGGATTCACCAAGCCAAAAGGTCTATGTGACATTCCCTCTAGGAATCAGTTTTATTGACTGAGAAACATTTCTCAAAATTAAAGTCTATGGAGAAAGAGTTTAGGATAAACAAAATAGTCCAAGAGATCTTTCTTTGGTTTGCACCTAACATAGGTGACCAGGTTATTCCTTATTTCTACTTCTAGCTTTCTGGTGTAAAACAAGTATGCATTGGCCTCCATTGAGGAGGCATCCCTGCATGTTTAATATTTCTGTTTTCACTCCTGCTTTCTTTTGAGCACTGGAACCTTATATTCTCTACAATTGTAATATTACATATCTACAAAATTAAAGAGTGAGAAAAAAAATCTATGAACCAATACACAGATCTCAGCATGGAGGCTCTCACTTTTAATAACAGCTCTTGGAAAGCTAAGCAGCAAGACTGTTGCATGTTCAAGGCTATCCTGGTCTTCAGAGTGTGGCCTTGACGCTAAAACCAAAATAAAACAAAGCAAAACATATTCAGTGAACCAAACTGACAAATATGGAGTATATATTGACATTTAAACATAAAACTGCATGAAAATTTTAATTAAAAATCTATATTTGTAAAGAAAACATGAAGTAATGAGAAAACACAAAATGTTTCATTTTGTTATGAAGTCAGTAAAGGAATTAAAACTTTTTTGTGAGGTTATATACCTGAAGAGAATAAAGGAATAAAGTGAAAATGAAATAGAAAAGTAAACTCTGGGAGAATAATCTTTCTCTAATGTATCTTGAGAAACTACATGGATGTTTTCACAACCGTGATTGATAACTAGACTCTACAGGAAACCTAAAATTACAAAAATAAATACATCTTTCTTGGTGTGTTGGTGCCCAAAAATAATCTTCACACTCAAGAACGTAAGACAAGAGTATTTCTAGTTAAAGGTCAGTCAGAGATATATGGCAAAATTTTATTTACAAAGTCAACATAAAATGAAATATAAAATTGTATTTCAAATGAATAACCTTGCTGAAGAAGGAAAGGAGTGATGTTTAAATATGATACTTGTAGTAAAGCAAACAAATATTAAACTTAGTTTAGTCATTCATGATGTTACAGGTTGCAAATGTGCTAGATTTTATATTTTAAAATAAAATTTATAGTTATATCATGATTATGACTGTTGCAGTTTCCTTCTACATATAGATAAAAATGTAATTGCCTATGTATTATATAGGCATAAATATTATATATTAAACTGACCATTTACTCTAGAAACAGAGCTATCAGATTTTTCTCTAACTTTTTGGTATATATGTTAATCTTTCCAAAGATGGATATATCTCCTGCAAGATTAGTGGCCCAATATTGTCCTTGAAATATAGTCAACATTTTTTTAGATTCTGTGGCAAAGTATCAGTCTGTGTTTGGTGTTCTTTTTTCTCAAACTTGCAAAATTACTTGTTATAATGTAAGATGTTTGGTTTGATTTTGTTTGAAGTCAAACAACAAACTAAAAGCTATTCCAATTACTAAATTCAACTGAATTATATCTGAGAAATAATGGCAGTAAGGCTTGTGATTATAAGACATTATTAACTTTTAGTTTGCTCCTTGGCATTTGATTGTATAATTGTATAAAATCAAATTGTATAAATGATACCAAGTCCTCATATGTAAGTAACTTCTTAGTACAATGACTATAATGCATGTTACATTTTAGCTTCTTACATATATGACAGCGATTTTACTTCTTTTGCAAATATAGATGGCTATCTATCTTATAAGCTCTTTTCTGTGGCACATTACCTAGTTTACAATCTCTGCTTGACTCTTCATATTAATCATAACATATTTAAGTTTGACACTTCAACATATATGACCACCCTTGGAGGGACAGTTCTAATGTAACAATTGTGTCAGTGGCTGGTATAAGGGCTTATGTTGAGAAACTGAGAAAACAACTCCTAATCATTAAGGTGAACTCTATCTTGGTAAAAACAGAAACTATGTAATAAGATGAGAAAACAGGATTCCTATTCAACTCTCTTTTGCAAATCATAGATGTCACACACTAGGCCTCCAGTTAATGTACTGAAATCTGTCACATGTTCAGAAGATGAATCAAGCACAGCTGGTTTTAGTAGAACAATAGTTGAAAATAAACAACCCACTAGTTTTGACATGGAATTTTGAATATTTAGCATTTCTCTGGTGTATAGAATAATATTGCTCTGAGATCCATAGCTAAGCACTGGGTTGAGCTCCCAGTCTAGCTGAAGAGAGGAAGAAAAAAATTACATGAGCACAGGAGTCAAGATCATGATTAGAAAATCCAATGAGACACCTGACTGGAGCTATTGTGATCTCACTATTTCTGGAATGAGAGCTGGGGCACCTACATGGAACTGAACTAAGCCCTTTGAATGTGGACAGACAGTCCAATGGTGTGGGAAGGTTTTGAAGCCTCTGGCTGTGAAACTAGATTTTATTCCTTGTGACTGAACTGGCTTCTTAGAGACTATTTCGTACAGAGGAACATCTTGCTCCTTTGTGAGGAGTGGGCTTAGTCTTACCTCAACTAGATATGCTGGACTGCATTGACTCACGCTGCGAATGTTAACCCTCTCTGAGGAATGGATGGGGGAATGTGGTGAGGGGTGGGAAGGGAGGGGAAGCTGAGGAAAGACTAGAAAGAGGGGAATGAGGGGCAACAGTGGTGGGCATGATAAAACAGATTTTAAATTAAAAAGGAAAGAGCACTTGAGAGCAAGGAAAAAGAAAAAAAATATTGCTTCCAAGGCAATGTGCAATATTATGGTTGAACATTTCTGATGGTCATGATATTATTGCCTTTAGAAAAGTACGCAAAATACCTCAAAACCTCTCAAAATCTCAAAATCTCACAGATGGATGTTTAAAATCTGTGATCTTTGACTTGAAAAAAATCACTTAAGAAATGTTATGACCTATCAATGGTTTCTCTCTAATGTTCAGTAAAGCTAGGCTTTCAATTTAGACCCTTCCTGACCCAGAAAATGTTTTAAGGAATTTTCACATCTGTATTCAAACTCCACCACTATTTGTGTGTTCTACTAAGAAATTGACAAACCCCCTCATTTCCAAACAGTTGAGCATAATAACCTCAAAGAAATTAGCTTTCATCCATATTTATTCTTTCTTTCAAGAGAGGCTTTGACCTTTATATTAGATGCAAGTGGTCTGATTCCTCAAGTGCATCTGTGAGTGATGCAGGACAGTCTTTTGTATCAATTGAGGAAACTTGAGGTAATTTGTGGTTTTAGTTCTCAAAAGATTTTAAAATAGGTAAAGTGCAGTAATTCACATAGATGGTGCAGCTGAGCATCAATATTTGCTTTTAATACTTCCCAACTCAGTGTTTAATGAATAGTTGACATCTACCAGCACCTGATAAAGTGCTATACATATTTTATCTCAAGTTTATAAATACCTTGGATAAGTTATTTTAATGTAACAGCAGCTACTTTAAATGTAATTATGATGTTGCTTTTTACCTTTGGAAAACATATCTTAATTGTATTTATGTGTACGTAATGCATATATTAATTAATAATTGTATTAGTGTGTACTTACATGTACACATGCATATGGGTTTACACACACACACACACACACACACACACACACACACACACACACATATATATGTAATACCAAAATGTGAAATAGAATTTGTTGATATGCTTTCAAGTCAATTCTTATGTAAGTAAATTATGAGATGCTGTGAAAATGTTGATGTGAGCCCCATTTTCACAAAAATTCGAAGAAGACATATTCAAATTAGGTAACCTAAAGACAACATAAAAAATAGCATATCATTCTGTGTTCCTGTTTGTTACTTCCATGAGTATTAAATTCCTAAATCCATGATTCTTTGTGTCTCAGTACCTCTGCATGGCTGTGCTTGGACTCCAAGCATGCTACTTTTACAAGTATTACAGCAGCACACAAAGAAATACAAGTAAAGAGTTTTGTGTTGATTCAATAAACAGAAGAACCCAATTGACAGTGTAAAGCACTCAAAGACATTTTAACTTTTCTTAAAATGCCTGCAGACAGATAGCATCTCTCGTATCCACAATATCTTAACTTAATATCCAAAAATATATAGTAGATTAGAGTAATAAAAACAAAAACAAAAAAGTACTATTTTCATCTCAGAAATTGCCACATTTCCTTGACAAGACCCTGAGTGACAGACTCAAGTTTCAAACAAATGCAAATACTACATATTTTTCATGAGGATATTATAATTCAATAGTGATGTCAGAGTGTATAAGTCTCTTTGACTTCCTGGTCTCTGCAGCAATTAGCTTAGTGCTAAGCAAGCATAATATGCAGATTTAAATAAATATTGAATCAATTACTGAATCACAAATGAATACATACATATGTGAACAAATTAATAGATGTATGAATAAGTTACTGAATTAATGAGCTTATCATTTATCGACTCAATTTGTGAATATAAGGACGTTGCTGATTTTCTTATGATTTATGACCTTAACTGCCGGTAAAGACATAGGTTTTAGAAAATGAGCATAATCAGTTATCTAAAGGTTAGCATATTTTTCTGTTCCAGTATTAAACAAACAAATTCTTCTCCTGGAGATTTTTGAAGTATTTTCTTTACTGCATTGAAGGACTTTGATTTTATTTACAAAAACGTCTTTCAAAGTATTAATATTTTTTCATAGGCATCAATTAATACAACCCAAAGAGAAGAATAACATTTTTCTCAATATTTACATAATCATCAAGTGACATTTTACATTCACTGGAAAATGATTATTTGCTACCATTGTTGTTATCATTATTGATAACACAAATATATTTTCATTGTTTCCCCATAAGTCAGTTTAAAGCTAGGTTAGCATGATTTTTAAGATAAAATTTATGATACATGTATTTATATATAGAAAGATAATTTCCTGAGGGACTGGAGAAATGATTCATTTAGTAAATGCTTGCTATGCAAGAATGAAAAAATCTGGTCAGATCTCTAGCACCTACATACAAATACAAAGATGAAAACAAAGTGTGTTTATAATACTGAGACAGCCGAGACAGGTAGATCTCTACAACTCACTGGTTGGAAATTGAAGGAAAACTAGCAATTTCCTATCTCATTGAGAGACCTTTTCACCAAAAATTAGAATGGAACACAAATGAAAAATAATACGTGACCATGTACACCCTTGAGCTCACATACATTCCCAATAAACATACACCTAGAAAAGATAACTTTCTTCAATAATGTATCATTTTTTTCATTGCAACAAACAATACTTGATCAAAGTGTGGTGGCACATGGTCTAATTTCAAAAGTTTGGAGACAGATAAAACATGATAAGAGTTTGAAATCATCTCTGCTGGGTGGTAAAACTCTTTGTTAAAGAGAAAGCAGACACCGAAAGAAAGCTACTGGGAAGCCCCATATTACGGAAATAGTAGAAAGGCAACATTAGTCATTGTCTCCTTGCGTTAAGCTTTGTAAATTAATACCTCTGGTCACATATGTATCAAATTGAAAAAAAAATTGAGATAGTTGGCTGTGCAAAGATTAGATGAGTTCAAATACATGGTTAGCAGGTTTTGGAAAGGGTCTTAACCATAATCATTACATCACCCTAATACTGGCATTGATTACCACCTGTTAAGTTCAGAAATGCTGGTTGTCATTTGATAAATTCCTAAAATCTAGTGGACTCTGAGAACTTCCACCTTTGTGACTATTTTATCTTGTGTGTGCTTCAAGATGGGGTTTTTCTGTGTAGTTCTGGCTGTTCTGGAACTTGCTCTGTAGCCTAGGCTGAAAGATCTGCCTGCCTCTTCTTCCCAAGGTGCTAGTATTAAAAGTATACAACACTACTCCCTGACTTATTTTTAAATATTTTTCTATGTTTTAAAAATAGTAACTTTATGAAGTACTATGTACATACTATGAAGTACTTCTATTTTATACCTTAAAGACAAGAGAATCCAACATAAACAATATATATATAATATATATCATTGATGTGTGTATGTTTGTGTGTATATATATGTGTGTGTGTGTGTCAAATTAAAAGCTGTGTATAGTAGGAGTGCAACCTGAAACAGACTTAGTACAAAGGAAGTGCTTACATATGACAGGCAAACAATAATTTACAAGTCATTGATTAACTTATTAAATTTTACGTTAAAGTTATTGGTATCTGTTGTATAATTTTTTCTTTATATTTTTGGAACATAATTGCAAATTAGAATTCAGCAATATTTAATTTTAATATTAACCACTTAATAAATATGTGAGTGAAGTTAAAATTTTCCTTTATATAGATTCAACCCACTTTCCTAATTGAGGTCTTCTGGTTTATAAAAAACATATTATTTATGAGGGTGGAATTAACATAACAAAAATCAGATGCACCAAACACATGAAGTGACTGTGTTCCTTTATTACATATCTAGTAAATGGAGACAGAAAATTACTTTAGAGCCTTTCATTTAATGAATTTCTTTCTGAGAAATAACTCTATACTGTTTCCTCATTTATGAGCTTTATGCAAATATCTTCAATTTTGACAATGTATATTGGTGTACCCTGTTTTTATAGGCAATAAAATACATGGTTGATGTTGTTTTATTTTGTTTTCTTTGAAACAAAGACTCACTATATTACCCTAGTTGGCTAAAATTCTCTATCTATCAGGCTGGCCTTGAACTTAGAGATATCTTCTTGTCTCTGTTTCCCAAAGGCTGAATTAAAGATATGCCATCATGCATAAACTAAATAATCTTCTATACTGTTTCTACTCACAATTCTTTTGTCCTGAGGATATTTTATATGACCCTAGTATACAAATAGTTAAAACCACAAGTCTGCTGATAATAGATCATAAACAAATTCACTTTAAAATAGTTCTTTTTCATACCTATAATTTTACCATATATTAGAGTCAATGCAAGTTTGTATATCACTGAGATGAGTTATTTGTTTATTTTTCCATAATTAAATAAAAGTTTGCTATTTGATACTGTGGGACAGAGCATCATCAACACCTTTCAGAGTTTACTACTCCTTCCATGTCTTAGTCATCAAAGTTGAGAATACAGCTTTACATAATCATGTAGTGCAAAATCACAGGAATGTTTTTAGGGTCATTTTGAAACTGTTGGCAATTTTTGTCTTTATCACAAGCCCAAACTCATTGAACAATATTTTATGAAACTCAAGTCGGTAAACAAACAGTATTCTTTGAAAGTAAACATTTTAATACAACACAATCTGATAAAATACTATTTTGATATTAACATGATAAGACGTGGTAACAAAGTATTACATTTTTGCTCTCTATAATTAAGTGATCACTCTTCTGTAAGAGCAGATAGCTTCCTTGTATATACAGTAAGGAGCTTCTGTATAGCACCCAGCATTCTTGAAAGTGATCTGAGGTGTTGTAGTGTTCCTTTGTGCTACATGATGAAGTGGCATGTACACTGCAAAGTATCCATAATGTGTGTTTAGAACCAAGGTTGCAGTAAAGTCTTTTATGTGACCTAGCCCAGTGTTCTCAGAAACCCCTCTAATTTATTCTGAATTAATTTTGGATTATTAATTAATCTTGGGCTCTTGAAAACAATTTACATGTGCCATTTTCACTCCCTTTCCCAGATGCAACCCTGTACAGTGTCATGAACCACATATTTTGAAGTTTAACCACATGACAAGAAGTTTTGATGCAGTAGAGTGTACTATAATGTTTAAATACTGAAAAACTCAAAAGCAATGTAAATATCTATGAGTACATTAGTAATGAGAGTGCCAGAGACTCTCTTTATACATAGTGACTGTCAAGATATGACAAAAACATCTGAGGTACAAATTAAAATTTGCTCAAATTTGCTAAAATTTGAATGAGATAAAGAGCATATGATTTTAAAGTTTAGTTAATACCCCTCCCCCAGATGACATCTGAAAAGGCTAAAGAGAGTCATACCAGCAACTACATTTCACTTCACTTTCTTCAACACTGATCACTAAAATATCTTTTTCAATCACAGTAGTTGGTATAATTTTTAATTTGTAGAATTTTTCTTGAAGAAATTTAATTAAATTCCCAGTTTAAAATGTTTATCAATGAATAATTCTTTGCCACAGAGAAAAGAAGTATCTCACAATAGTTATTGTTTGGTTTTCTCCTATCAGATTATAAAATTATTTCTTAGGAAAATCCTGGCATGCTACCACTAATGTGTCTGTCTGTGGTCCCCCTTTTTTTGTCTTTGTTTGTTTGTTTTGTTTTTCTCACAAATACAGCACAATGTAAGGAAATACTACTAAGAGTCTCTTTTCAAGTAAAATGAGATATAGTAGAAATAAGTGACTTTTATTTCAGGCAGATGCAAACTGTCTATGCCAAATGCTGTTTCTATTATCTGCTATCTCAAAATGTGATCTGAGGGAGACAGGGTTATTATACACAAGAGTAGGAAGAACCAGGCATTAAATTTACTGGAAAGGCAGAAAAGCCACAAGCAAGCTTCTTGGCTGCTAAACATGCCAGCTTCTGGTCATGCCCTTAAGTTACAAGCATCGAAAATCAATGCCTTGAAGATGTATCGACACCCAACTGTATCACACTGTACAACTGAATCAGATCTCAATATTAGGGCCTTCTGATACGTAAGGACATTCAAATACCAGGAAGGTTAGTTCCCCATATAGATTTGCTGATGAGGTGTTTCAACTGTGTTCCTGCCTTGTATTACCTAACACCTCTGCTTAATATTTTTACCTACATATGTTTCCAAAGGAGAAAAATATATCTAATAACATGGATGTTACTATCTGCTCCAGCTAATGATATTTTCTTTCTAACCTATTTTTAACCTCTCAAAATTTAAAGCAAAATATATGGATGTGCTTTAGGCTTTTTGGTGGAAAAGTAAGCAATCTCTGATTGAGTATAATGCTGGGAGACATTCATCAAATCAAGTTACGAATAAAAAAGAGGATAGAAGCCTGACTTTTATATGCTGGCTCTGGGGCAGACAGAGAGAAATCAAAATTGGACCCTTGCTGGGGGCTACTGTAGGTACAGGAAGCTGATCCTCTTTTATCTCAGATGCATTTGACAAGTCTTAAATATCTCTTTGCCGCTTGCTTCTAAGCATGAGATAGAACAATTTCAAGACATAAAGTGGGGCAAACAGCTAGGTCAAAATCAAGAACAAAAGTCAAAATCAAGCCCAGAGGAGATGTCTTCCTTCTCCTGCTTCGTGGAACCAAAGCTCTGGTGGAATAAATGGTCATCAGGCCAGTTTAAAAGAACAGAAACTCCTTACAGATTGAATGCCTTATCGATTCCTCAGCCTTAACTACTGTGGCCAGCCTAAAAGTGTTCAGTCTGGACCCAGCCACTTTCTAGAACTGACGTTTGCTTTGTTCTTGTTTCCATTTGTCTTTTCATCAGCTTTGCTGGATATTTTCCCGTGGGCTCTATGTCACACCCGTAAGGCAAGAATTAGAAGAGGTCAAATAACAGAGCGAAAATATTGATGCAACTATGTGTTTGTGGCATTGCTATTTGTTTATTCTATCAGGCACTCTGCAGAGGGGCTTAAAATACAGTATGCCACCCCACAGAACATGATCCACAGTTTACTTCTTATGAAGATAAAATCTAAATTCAATTCTCATTTCCTAGAAAGTGAATATGATAAGTTGACCACAATGCCAACTATCTTGAAGCCTTTAAGAAGTATCTCTACCAAGGGATAAATATTGCCAAGTTTCTAGTGCTCTAGGCAGCGTTTAAATATTTTTACAGTTTTAATGCTTATTCTGAGAGAAGGGTTTTATTTTGTCCTAAGTGCATAAGTAAACAAGTGAAAACTCAAGAAGATACAAGTGACTTAGCCTAAATCTTAGAGACAACAAATGAATAAAATGGTATGTCCTAGAACTAGTTTTCAAATCATATTCTTGATTTTGGACCCATTTGTATATTATCTTATTAAATTTTTTTATTTTTCATACTAACCACAGTTTTCTCCTTCTCTCCTCTCTTCCTCCCAGCTCAGATTATTTTATCTGAATTTCCAAGAGATTTTCTTGATCCAATAAACCCTAAATATATCTACCTACTATTGATGGCTCTATGCTAACATCTTTGAATTTATGTTAGATAGGAACAAAAAGAAAAATAGTAGGCTTATTTTCAAACATACTCTTTCCATTTTTTCTATTTCTAGAGATTTCAAATATTGAATAGTCTTCATATTATCACTAATTGTATTACTATGTGTGTGGAAACAGAGTATTAATAGATAGGTAGATCAAGTGTAATGGCTTCATGTACTATTAATGTACTAATGGAAATGCCTAGCTATTATTGTCATTCAAATTGAAAGGATATTTTATCTTTAATGGCTCTGAGTGTTCATCTCCTTGAGATGTTTTAGAATCCATGTTGTTGCTCTAATACACACCCTTCCCTGTGCCTTAATATCTTATCATTTAAGGAAAAACATTCAGTGACTGATGTTTTGGAGATAGTGATTGCTATCTTATTGGAGATAATAAGTCATAAGTTTAAAGCATCTGTGTTTGCTGATTTTCAGATGTCAAAGTCAATTTGTATTTAATTACACAGTGTGTCATAATTCAGAAACAGTGTATCTGTGCAGGGAAAGCAAAGAACTAGAATTGTTGAAGCTAATCATATTCTATGACTTTATTTTATTTTAGGTGAGACAAACATAAATGTGCTGGAAAGTTAGCAGGAGGAAGAGAACCAGAAAATGACAGAGACCAGAGTTTCTGATTAATTGGTTCAGTTTATTTTCATTTTCTAACCTAAACCAAGTAATCCTAAGAGTATGACAAATTTTGAACTAGAAGCCTAAAACAATAGAAGCTTATTAAAATATATACATATATCTAAATGAAATTACCAAATAATGGGGAAGACACAGAAGAAACTGGTCATTTCTTGTCATCAAATGATACATAGTATCCAATACTATGAATGGGTTAACTCTAATTGAGATGTTGACAGTCCTATGGGAGTCCCTAAAAACTCAGGTTGTTGTCAAGACTATAGGTTGCTCTCCACAGATGGATAATAATGTCCTACTGCTGAAGACAACACTCACACAGTTAATTGAACCAGAAAATTCAAATTGGTGCCTCTATAGAGCCTTCACTTGTACATACTAGTAGCTTTGCTACAGAAAATACTGTGCACACTACCAAATAGGAAATGTGAAAAAAAAGAAGCTACAAATTCATTAGTGAAAAATATGCTATTGCAATGGCATCAAGAAGCTTATGGAAGTAACCAACCAATGTCTGATTTATCATACAGTCCCCCCCACCCATGAGAAGGAATTTACAGCCACTGCTGCTTGTGTGGTCAAGAGCCTAAGGTTAGAGAGACCAGGATGCTAGGTTAAAAGCAAATACAAGAGCTTAGAGATTTGACTGTGAGTCTGGAAGTCCAGCAGAATCACACAGATGATTATATTAATTACAGTCTACTTGCTGATTGACCTGGTGCCCAGGCATATAACTTGCTAACTCCTTCACCTTAACTCAACCCATGATTCTTACCTTGTTGATCCATGAGGCCTGGTACCTTCTCTCAGCAGCATTTCAACTTCTTTCCTCTGCATTTCCTGGCATCTCTGCTCTATTCTTTCTGTTCTAGAGCTTTCTTAGTCTGGTAGCCCTATCCACACTTCCTGTCTGCCTTCATCCAACCAGCATTTTTATTAAACCAGTATTCACAATGGAACAGAATACAATCCTACTACATTATCATCATCAAGTTTCTCTGTTCAGATGTTAGGGAACCTATGTAAAGGTTGGGAGAAAAAATTCAAGAGCTAGAAAAGATGGAAGGCAACCAAGAAACACCTTCTAAATCAACTGGATTGATGCATCTATGAATTCACAAAGACTGGAAAAGCATGCACACGTCCCAGGTTTGTGCCAAAAAGAGTCCTAGAGCTAGAAGGAGAAGTAGACATTTGACCATGCTGTTTGAGGGGCTGTGGCTACATAGTATATCATGGTGGAAGCTCTTGTCTAAGAAGGATATTCACATCAACTTAATTATAAAATCTTAGAAAGTGTAGGTATAGGGGGTCCAGCATCCCCTTTAAGTTCATATCCAATGATATAACTACCTTTCATTAGGCATCTTTTTTTAAACATTCTATTTCCCAATAGTACTATAGAATGTCAATTATGCCTTTGGCCTATGGACTATAAAGGATATTTTTAAATATATACAAGTTAAAGACACTTAAGTGAATTTAGAAGAATATCTTGGATTACTTTCTATAACAAATCAATAGAGATTGAGTAGCTTAAGCAGCAAAAAGTTATTTTCCCAGTTATGAAATTTGAGAAGTCCTAAATAAAGTATTTTCAGATTCAATTCTTTGTAACATCATTACTCTTAGTTTCCAAATGTTCAAATTGTCATGGTGCCATTACATGGAATGAAATAGTTCTAGTATTCCAAATTCTTATAAAGGCCAAAGTTCCATGATTAGAATACTATCATTATGACTTGGACTACTAGTCCTGTTTTATCTTCCAAAGTAATGGTACATTTCTATATTTTCTTTATATGACTATGTACCAGAACTTCAATATATACATTTCATAGTGTTGAAAAATTCAAGATGCAATAGAAAAGAATTTGATTTAATTTGTATACTATGGATATGTTGAATTACAACTATGGAAAATAAACTTATAGTATAACAAAGGATGTGACATGAGACTCTTAATCTGTTCCCTGAAATTTACCCAAAAGAATAGTTAGCCAGATATCCAGTTTGATTTAAAGAAGATGCCATTTTATATCCCCAGTATACAGTCATTTGAAAATGATTCTATATATTTGGTAGAGATCAGGAAGTAACTGACTACTTCATGCACTGTATTCTATAACTGAGAATTATTGGTTAATACAAAGTAAGGACTATTAAAGTATTACTACTAAATGACTATGATTATATTTTAGAGATAAGCTATTAACACGTAATTATTTAACAGTAGGTATAGGAATCTCTTGTGTGGTATTTGAAGGGTTAGTCATCACGGAGTAGAAGTTTGGGAAAGGTTTATAAAATATTATTTTATTGGAGTTGATGTGACCTTTTAGAAGTAAGTGTCTCACTTCAGTAGTCTTTTAGGTTTTATAAAGTCCTGCCAGCACCCTCCTCTGTCTCCTTGCCTACATATCATTATTCAAAACTCATAGCCACTGTCTTCAGCACCTTCCTGCATGCCACCATGCTTTTTTCCATGATAATAATGAAAAAACTCTGAAACTGTTAGTAAGTCCCTAATGAAATGTTGTATTTTACATAAGTTGCCTTGATAATTATGTCTTTCTATAGTAATAGAACAGGGACTAAGAAAGAATTTGGTCCCTTCCCTCCATAGGAACACCTAACCCAGTCTTGATATTAAGATGAAGAAATCAGACTTGCCTAGAGTGGATGCTTAGTTGGTCCACCTTGGAACGTCTTGCACTTTCTGAGATCTGGATGGATGAATGGGGATGAAGGAGGCTGAAGACTGACTGGGAGGAGCTGAGAGGGAGAAGGGAGTTGGAACAAGGGGATACATGGATAAAATGTCTTTATTCTATAAAAATAGATGAAGAAGAAGAAGGAGGAGGAGGAAGAGGAGAAGAAGAAAAAGAAGAAGAAGAAGAAGAAGAAGAAGAAGAAGAAGAGGAAGAAGAAGAAGTTGGTCCCAAGGAGTAGCATATTGCTGTGACAGCCCTACCCATGCTGTTTTTAGAGAAATATGTAAGACTTTGGGACTATGGCTTAGAAAAGCTGTTGAATTTTTTACATGGAGAATAATAGGCTTTGCTACTAAGAGCATGGAAAGTAGTGCTGAGTATTGAAACTGTGATAAAATATAGGGACTGGGTGTGTTTTTCCATTTTGATGTGGCTACATGCCTATGGAAGTTAAATAGTGGAATATAATGGTTTGAATGAGAATGTCCCCAATGACTCCTTATTTGAACTCTTACTCACTTAAGAGTGGAAGTATTTGAATTTTTAGACATATTGGGAAGCATGGCATTGTTGGAGTAGGTGTGGCCCTGTTGAAGCAATGTGTCTCTAAAGATATACTTTAAGGTTTCCAAAGTGAAGTCTTCTTTCCCCTACCCTCTCTCTCCCTGAGGATGAGGATGTAAAGCTCTCATACATTGATCTAGCCTGTAAGTTGACATGATCCCCATCAGGATGATAAAGGACTAAAGCTTTGAAACTGTAAGCAAGCCATTTAAATGCTTTAATTTATAAGCATTGCTTTGGTCATGGTGTCTCTTTACAGCAAAGAATTACTCATATTTTACTCATATAATAGGTCCATATGAGTTAGGTTTTCTTAATTGTGTTTCATATTAAATGTGATATATATCTATTCCACAGATGAAAGTATTTACAGCATAATAAAATTTGCTCTTGAGTAAGGGGCTTTAGATTCCAGTGGGCTGAGCTTGAATTTCATCACTTAGCCCTCTAAAGATTATAACTTGAAAAATCTATTTAACCTCCCAGCAGCTGAATTTTTAAAGGTCTTTTCTTATATCTTAGTAGATAACAAAAGATAAACTGAAAAGAAAGTCTTATAAAATTCTTCAAAGAGAAGCTGCTACACAGAAATAATGACTACCACAGAAGAGCATCATAATAAAAATTGCATCTCCTTTTCCTGTCAGATTAATAAGCATACAACAGGAGATCTGTCTCTTATTAATCTTTCTACATTTACAGCATAATATTTTTAACTGCAAATTATACAAACAATCCATAAGTTATGTTTATCTTTCAAAATGGAAACACTATGCAGATCTCACAAGAATTCCCTTCTTTTTGCCTAAATTTCCCAAGTATATCATCACTGTATAGCACTCTTCCATAAGTTTGATATTTTACTGACATAATGATGATCAAGTTACATGTGGTTTGAATCTCTGTGACTGGCTTATTTATCCTAACATAATGTTTTCAAAGTTAGTCTATTGTGAGCTTTCTCTTTGAAGACAAGGTAATGTTTTTTTGGTTGGAAATATATTACTTTTTCTCTTAGTTACTCATACAAGGTTATTAAAAATGACTGCTTATAGATAAGGATTTTTTTTCAAAAATACTAAAGTTAGTAAAATAAATATATATATTCATGTGAATTTACATCATTGTTATTCAGATTACATTGGAGCAATAATGTTGATGAAACTTTCTGAGTGTAGCTTTTGATATTTGTAGAAATTTAAAATCTCACAGCAAACCTGCTGATTTCTGTGGTCTTACAATGTTTCTGTCTCATCTTCTGAAGTCTTCATTTGGTATTTTCTTTTGTTTTGCTTTTTGGAGCCATAAGTGCAGAAATGTTTTATAAATATATATTTTATGAACAAGCCTTACAAGTATATTTGAGGGTTGTAGGTTTTCTGTACTGGAATACAACTGTTTCAAATAAAAGTTTTCATGATGAGGGATGAGCACTTTATCCAACTTTAGATGCAAGGACAAATGTTGTTAGAGATTATGCTAAATTAATAAATTAGTATTTGTAGATTTTCTCCAGTAACTATGACTTCTCTAGCACTGAGTAGTTAGTTAGTTTTCCAGTACCAGGTATATTTTCCCTCTTGCTGAATGTCTTAAGTCGGTATGCATGCCAGGACTGCGCCAAGTAAAGTGGCAATAGGGAAGATAGGAAGGGCAAAATAACAAGAAACTTGTCTCAAAAAGCCACGAGGAATAATACTTTTAAATATTATCATGAAAAAAAAATCTATAATGGGAGCTGGAGAGATGTCTTAGTGGTCAAGAGAAATGATTGTTCTTCCAAAGAACTCTAGTTCAATTCTCATCAATATTCATGAGGGAAATTGGTCTGTAATTATCCTTCTGTGTTGTGTCTTTGAGAGGCTTGGGTATTAGGGTAATTGTGGCCTCATAAAAGGAATTTGGCAATATTCCTTCATTTTCTACTGTGTGAAATAGTTTGAGGAGTAATGGTAGTAATTCTTCTTTGAATGTCTGGTAGAATTAAGCACTGAAACCATCTGGACCAGAGCTTTTATTTTTGGGGAGGCTTTAATGACAGCTTCAATTTCCTTAAGAGTCATAGGCCTGTTTAGGTAATTAATCTGATCTTCATTTAATTTTGGTAGATGGTACCTGTCTAGAAAGCTGTCCATTTTGTCGAGGTTTTCCATTTTTGTGGAATACAGATTTTCAAAGTATGATCTGATATTTCTCTGGATTTCCTGGGGGCCTGTGTTATACCCCCCTTCTCATTTCTGATTTTGTTGATTTGAACACTCTCTCTCTGTTTGTTGATTAGTTTGGCTAAGGGCTCATCTATCTTGTTAACTTTCTCAAAGAATCAACTCTTAGATTCATTGATTCTTTGTATTGTTCTTTTTGTTTCAATTGTATTGATTTCAGCTCTAAGTTTGATTATTTCCTGCCATCTACTCCTTCTAGGTGAGTTTGCTTCTAATTGCTCTAAGGCTTACAGCTGAGCTGTTAGATCTCTAGTGTGGAATTTCTCTAGGTTTTTCATGTAGGCATCTAGCACTATGAATTTTCCTCTTAAGACTCCTTTCATTGTGTCCCACAAGTTTGGATATGTTATGGATTCATTTTCATTAAATTCTAGGAAGACTTTGATTTCCTTCTTAATTTCTTCCTTGACCCAAGATGGTTCAACTGAATGATGTTTAGTTTCCATGAGTTGGTAGGCTTCCTTTGATTTTTGATGTTGTTGAACTCTAACTTTAGGCCCTAGTGGTCTGATATGTTACAACAGATTATTTCCATTTTTTTATATCTGTTGATATTTGCTTTATGACCAATTATGAGGTCAATTTTGGAGAAAGTTACAAGAGGATTTGAGAAATATGAATATTCCTTTGCGTTTGGGTGAAAGCTTCTGTAGATATCTACTAAATCCATTTGCATCATAACTCTTTTAGACTCCTTATTTCTCTGTTGAGTCTTTGTCTGGTTGACCTATCCAGGGTTGAAAGTGGGGTATTGAAGTCTCCCACTATTAGGGTGTAAGAATTGATGTGGGAATCAAGCTTTAGCAGTGTTTCTTTTACATAGGTAAGTGCCCTTATATTAGGGGCATAAATATTCAGGATTGAAATCTCCTCTTGACCAATTTTTCCAGAGATGAATAAGTAGTGACCATCTTGGTCCCTTTTAATTGCTTTTAGCTTAAAGTCTCCTTTGTTAGATATTAGGATTGCAACCCCCTCTTGTTTCTTAGGACCATTTGACTGGAAAATCTTTTCCCAACCCTTTACTCTAAGCCTGTGTCTGTCTTTGCAGTTAAGGTGTGTTTCTTGTAGGCAACAGAAGGATGGCTTCCGTTGTTGTATCCATCTTGTTAGTGTGTGACATTTTATAGGAGAGTTGAGTCCATTGATATTAAGGGATATCAGTGACCATTGATTGATATTTCCTGCCATTTTTGCTGGAAACTTGTTTGTATTTCCTTTCTCTGGAGTATTCTTCTATGGAATTATGGATTGTTTGTGGTTTCATGGGTGTATCTGGGGTCCTTAGGTTGGAGTCTTCCTCTAATATTCTCTGTAGCATTGGATTTATAGATAGATATTGTTTCAGTCTGACTTTGTCATGAAATATCTTGTTTACTCCATCTATGTTGTTTGATAATTTTGAAGGGTATAGTAATCTAGTTTGGAAGCCATGCTCTTTTAACATCTGTATAACTTCTGACCAAGCCCTTCTAGCTTTCATCATTTCCATTGAATAGTCAGATATTATTCTGATGGTTCTGCCTTTAAATGTAAGTTGGCCCTTTTCTTTTGAAACTCTTAAAATTTTTTTCTGTTCTATATGTTTTGTGACTTGATTATTATGTGACAAGTGAAGTTTTTTTGGGGGGGGTATAATCTATTTGGTGTTCTGTAAGCTTCTTGTATCTTCATAGGCATTTCCTTCTTCAGGTTAGGGAAGTTTTCTTCTATGATTTTATTGAAAATATTATCTGTGCCTTTAAGCTGGTATTTTTCTCTTTTCTTCTATTTCTATTATTCTCAAGTTAAGTCTTTTCATGGTGTCCCAGATTTCCTCAACATTTTGAGTTACGGCTTTTTTGTTTTTGGTATTTTTTTTTTTTTTGATTGATATATCTGTTTCAGCTACTGAGTCTTCCACTTCAGAGATTCTATCTTCCCTCTCTTGAACTCTGTTTGTTATGCTTGTATCTGTGGTTCCAGCTTTTTTCTTCAGGTTTTCTATTTCCATCCTTGCCTCATTTTGTGCCTTTTTTTTGTTTCTATTTCAGTTTGTAGTTCCTGGCATGTTTCTTTCATTTTTTGCTTTACTTTTTCTTGGTTTTCTTTCATAGATTTGTTCATCTCTTCCAATTTTTGTTTTTATTTTCTTCTCTTTCTTTAAGGCAATTTTTCATATCTTCTTTGAGAGCTTCGATGATCATCATAAAAGAATTTTTGGTGTTGCTTCCTTCTGTTTCTTCTTCATTGCTCAGTTCAGATCTTGTATTTGTAGAATTGTCACTTTCTTCTGGAGGTACCTTGTTGTTCCTTATATTATTATGGAAAATTTTACACTGGCATCTGTCCATGGCTTCAGTGGTTCACGATTAGGTGGCTCCTGGTCAATTGTGGCACTTGGGCTTGTGTCTCCTGTCACCTCTGAGCAAAAGTTCTGCTCATTCTCTACACTTGCTCTGGGCAGGGGACTGAATTTCAAGTCTTCAATCCTTTTCTGTTTGAGCAGTTGGATGCGGAGTGGCCGTGCAAGTTCCCTTATCAGCAGCTGGGGAGACCCTGACAGCCAAAGTTTTCTCTGTCTGCTACAGAGTGTGTGGGGACATGCTCCACAACAGCACCTGGTACCAGAACTGGAACCCGACTGGAACACACTCTTATATAAACCTTTTAACATCAAATCACAGCAGAAAACTTCAATAGTTAAACCTTCTAATGGGATTTCACACTTAAACTAACATTACCTAACAGTGAATTTCATATTTTGCCAGTTCTAACACTAGATTGTAAGGTCTCTTATTTCAGTTCCTTGTTTTCTATGCACTCATTTTTCATCTCATTATATGGCCAGTAAGCTTTTATCTATCAGTATGAAATAGCCTATAGTTCTTTAAGTGTAGAACTTCAATTCAGAAACTGCCTAGTACAAACTGTCCTGTGGGCAAATCTTGAATTTTAATTGCCAGAGGACAGGTTAGTTCTCTGTAGATGTCACCCATTCTATACCCTGGTGGTCCCGAATTGTACAAGATATATCGGAATATAACTTCTTTGTGAGCTGGCAATCAAAATCCTCCATGGTGATTGCTGTGCATCTTTGCCTATGATGTGAATCTCTTGGTCAAACCTATTGTGTCAAAAAGCAACCTGTCTTTGGCTTGACCTTCAGTTTTCCTACCTTGAGTACCAGACTTGATATTCCTTAGTGGCGGACTGTGATCTGGGATTATAATCCAAAGAAACCTATAGATTTCCTTCTTTAGGTTGCTTTTAGTCAGAATGTTTTAATCATAACAACAGACATAAAACTTAAATATTGTTTGGCTATGCAATTTATTAGTTTTGATAGCATCAAGTTTGTTTTAAGTCATTACTCTATTATGCATATATCAAAGTCATTCTCTGGTTTTCCTAAGACCTTTTGTTATAGGCACCTTCATTATCAAGTAAATAATTTATAAAATATCCCCATCAATGAATATCATGAAAATTCCTCATTAATATGAATATAACACAGAAAACTTCCATAATGCTCTTCAATAGTTTAAAACAAAAGCTAAGTTTGTAGTTTTTCTAATCTCTACTTCCCCTTCATTCCTTCACCTTTACTATGCTCTTTCTTTTCCTTTCCCCTCTCCATTTCTTTACTTTCCTTCTTTGTGTGCTTGCACGTATTATGTAGTTTCCTATCATATTAGTTTTTGCACATATGAAGATAATTCCTTACTAGTTATAGCATAAAAATATTTACTATCTTTCTGAGATATACTTTCTATTTGGAATTGGATGGTATAGCAGCAAAAGAATTTAACTAAAAGAATTAATATAATGTTAATATAACAAAATATAATATTAATAATATTTTCTCTAATCTTACAGGATTAGATAGTGAATCTCTAGTTTGTTCCAACACTAAAATATTTACCTTACAATTTATTTCTACTTTGCTGCTGAACAAAGAAAATAATCAATTCCTTTAACCAGCATATAAATTACAGAAATTTCATTTTCTTTTTCTTTTTTTTTTCTTTTTTTGTTGTTTGTAGTCAGATACTCATGTTTCAATGATACTGAGAACGTACTAAAACCTGGAGTAATAACAAATGAATGAAGAAATGCTGCATAGGTTAGGTATAGGTAGAGTAGCTTTTATAGGTAAACATGTCTTTTTGACTTTCATGAATACTAAGCTTACTTTGCATGTCACAAAACATATCTTCAATAAGTCTTAAAATATATCCTTCCCCTTGTTCAGTACAAATACTTGAGGCATACAGTGATGACAAGGATCTATTAGAAAATGACCGTTCATAGATAGAATTTTCTAATTGATAGATATCAGATCAAGTAGGTCAAGAATCTTCCAATTGAGGTTCATATTACAGGACCAACCTTTACATGTGTCTAGTTAGTCATGTTTCCTTAGTCACAAAATGTTTATCTTAGGCTATTTTATGTGTCCAATGCTATAAGTATTATAATTTATTATTTCTCAGAATCTGAACTCCACATAAAATTCTCTTTGACAAAACTTAACATTCAGGCAAGAACAATATGAAATAGGATCTCCAAACATTTCCACTTGCTGTACCTCATCTATCTCTAGGCATTTAACTCTTCATGTAGGATGTATACTTAATTAACTATCTGATAGTTAATTTTTTAAATTTTTAAAAAATTTTTAAATTTTTATTCTAGAAGATAGGTGCTACGTCTAAGATGCCACCTAGAGAGAAATGTTATGTATAATACATATAACCAAGCAGCCTCACCTGGAAACCAGCACCACAAGCCATGACATGTGAAGGAACCATGACATGTCACAGCCTCAAAGAGCTCACATTTGAATGAAGCCACAAGAGTCATTCCCAGCAAGGCATCAATCTGTTCTGCCAAAACCACCAACTGTGTAGAATTATGCAAAGTGACTTTATTTTAGACCATTAATCACTGCAGATTGTGATACAGCAGTAGGCAACAAAGGAAAAGTTTTTATTCATCTTTAGGATATAACTGAGTCAGATGAAGAACAGAGCTTAGATTGTGGTATAAGCAATTCACAAATGAAAACAAAGACTTTCTCTTTAACAGAACTTCCATGCTTGGGAACAATAATCTTCACGTTACATACAATGTGAAAATTATTCACTAAAATCTGGTGTAAAGCTCATTGAATATAAATCATGGTGTCATTTTCTCTTTATTAAAGATACACACTTTATTCAATATGTTTTTGACATCTGCATTATGAAAATTAAAGGATACAGTCAAATGACCTTTATTATTGTTCATGAAGCTACTTTCATCAACTTATCTCAGTTCTGTTAAAGGTCAACACAAGTTATACTTTGGGATCAGCTAATAATGTATTCATATTTGCTTTGTAAACCAAGGAAAATTATCTGCAAATCAAAACATATAAACAATATAGAAATAGAATTTATAATGAAGCAACTTAAGATTGAGCAGGTTGGTAGAATCTTGAAATAGGCTTAAAGATTCCAAGGAAATGCAAGGACACAGTCAATAAGACAAAATGACAGCCTAACTTAAGATTGAGCAGGTTGGTAGAATCTTGAAATAGGCTTAAAGATTCCAAGGAAATGCAAGGACACAGTCAATAAGACAAAATGACAGCCTACATATTGGAAAAAGGTTTTCACCAACCCTACATCTGACAGAGGACTGACCTCTAAAATATAGAGAGAACTCAAGAAACTAGATCCCAAAGCCTTGAATAGCCCAAACAAAAAATGGGGTTCAGAACTAAAAAGGGAATTCTCAGCAGAAAAGTTACAAATGGCTGAAAGGCACTTGAAAAAGTGCTCAATATCTTTAGCCATCAGAGAAATGCAAATCAAAACAGCTTTGAGATACCACCTTAAACCTGTCAGAATGGCTAAAATTAAAGACACAGATGATAGCCTATGCTGGAGAGATTGTGAAGCAAGAAGAACACTCTTTCAATGTTGCTGGGAGTGTCAGTGTAATAGCAAGAACCTGGAAACAACCTAGATGCCCCTCAACTGAAGAATGGATTAACAAACTGTGGTATATCTACACAATGGAGTACTAGTCAGCAGTAAGAAAAAATGATATCCTAAAATTTGTAGGCAAATGGATGGATCTGCAGAATATCTTCCTGAGCAAGGTATCACAAACTCAGAAAGATAAGCAGGGGATGTACTCCCCCATTAGTGGACTTTAAACAAAAGCAAAGCATACCCAAGCTGCAAATCACAACCACTGAACAGCATGGGATCTGAAGCACCTTGGAGCCCATTGCCTCTAGAGGAACACCTGACCCTGTCTTGATGTTGGGATGAGGAAAGCAGATCTACCTGGAGTGGATGCTGTAGTAAGCCACCTTGAGACCTTGGGACCTCCTGCCCTTGCTGGGGACGAGAGAGAGATGGGGAGAAGAAAATGACTGGGTAGAGCTGGAGGGGGAAGGGAGTTTAAACAAAGGGATACATTGATAAATAATGAGACTTTATTCCAAAGAAAAAAAGAAAAAAAAAGATTTCCAGGAACCTCAGAAAATTGACAGTAAGATGCAAATGATACCTCTTTTGATGCACAAACTGTTCTACCTTGTGGTTTGTTATGCAGCGGCTATAGCAGGTCTGACTAGTCTGAAGCTCAGGCTGCCTGGATTTAAGTGTAACTTCTAACGTTGATTGTCAGTCTTCAAACACACTGTTGGACCTCTCTTAGATTAAGTTCCTTATCTCTAAGAGGAAAGAAAGCTCCCTTCCTAAGCCTGGCAATTGTGCTGCTGAGAAAATCAATTTTAATACTGTTCAAAATGTTTGTGATCTGCAAAGGTCTTTATTTTACAACTTTCTCAACCTTAATGAATAGCTTTTGTTTAATCTAAGATATTTTGATATTTTTCAATTTTTTATATAGACACAATGTGTGCATGTTTGGGTGCATATACTTTAGTGTTAGTTATTCTGTGCACGATTATGTATGTTTCTGTGTGTATATGCATGAGTATTATGTTCCTGATGAGAATCAGTACAGAGTTACAATAGAATCCTTGCTGATTCTGTTTTAAAATTGTTTTATATTTATTAATATTTTTAATATGTGAGTATTTTTGACTGAATAGAAGTATAGGCGCCTGTTTTGTACCTGCAGATCTTAGAAGAAAATGTTAAATCCTCTGTGACTAAAGCTACAGAAGGTTGTGAACTACCACGTGGATACTTCCCCCCCCCCATTTTGTTTTTTATTTAAAAGGTTTTTTTTTTGTTGTTGTTCATTTTATATACCAACCACAGTTCCTCCTCTCTTCTCTCCTCTCACTCCTTCCTCCTCTCGGTCCCATCCACCATCCCCTTTTCAAAGAGTGTAAGGCCTCCTGGGGTATCAACAAAATCTGGCATATCAAGTTGAGGAATGAATAAGCCATGTGGATGTCATACATAAATCTAGCTCTCAAGTAAGAACAGTAGGTGCTTTTTACCTCTGAGCCATCATTCCAAACCTCGCACACTAATTATCTTGCTATAATTGGCATTATCATATTGTTTTCTTTACATAAGTGGTAATTTCTTCAATTTTAATTCAAGGTCATCCGAGGTCTATGGTAAGATTTAACTGTGGCTGAGAATTCTACCAAATGTTCTCCATTTCTCTTTCCTATGCAGAATCCTTTTTTCCCAAGGCTTTCACAGTACTGTACCCATCAGTATGGTCTTCATCAAATACAAAGTACAGCTTTCCCATGTTGCCTACTTTCCTGTTGAGTCCTGTAGTAAGATACATTTATAGAACATGGAAGACTAGGAAGAAACAGAGATAATGAAATTCTTTACAGAAAGTGATTAGATCCTGTTTGAGGTTCCTGAAAGAACATTTTAATTCATCACTTTTCCTCTCATCTTCGGGGCCTGCAGTTTTTGCTGTTCTGTCTTAGAAACGCCAAGCACTTATCACTGACACAGTTAGGATCTTACTAGCTCTTATTTGTTTCTTAAAAAAAAAAAAACATTTATTTTTAAAAATTTTAACAGTTCTTTTAGTCAGATAAAATAATGAGTTTTCCATATGTTTTTCTTGATGGAACCTTTGGGATTTCCATTTTTAAATGGGTTCCTGCTGTACTTTAATCTCAAAAACTGTCAGGACATATTATTAAAATGATAGTTTTATTGGCCCAGAAAGTTCCCTAACCTTGTTATTTGTTTTTCTGTACACTAAGCTTTGTTAAAGGTGAAAATCAAAGAGCTGAAATGATTTTGAAAAGATAATGTATGTTCTTGCAGAACACAACTGTGTCAGGAAGAAATAGAGGAGAATAGTAATCTTCAAGGAAAAAAGGCAGATATGTTAATCCCAATACATCTTAACTGAATGATATGACTGGAAAGCTGGTATGACTGTAATAAAATTCAGGGTAGCACTGATGAAAACCCACGTTCTCATTTCAACCATATCAGGACCTTAGTCAAGCTAAACAAGAGCTGACACAGATGCATTCATAGCAGAAGGTCTTGAGGTTTAATCACAGGGGCTACTCTTTTGTTGTGATACTGCACTAAAATTCTTAATGTTTTGTTATATTTGAAAAGTTTCTAATTAACACCAATGAACTATTAAAAATAGTGATGGTTTTTAATGTTCCTAATTCACTAAGCATAAATGGAAATTTAAATAATTAGAAAATATAAGAAGGCAGAAAAATGTAATGTAATTTAGCTAGAAATTAAGTCTATAAGCTAATGTATTAACTAATAAATAGATTGGTATCTGGCTTTGTAGGCAAGATAGAAAATAAGGTGGCAGGTCCATCTCTCTGAATATATTTAAATTCATTTTCATTCAAATGGCTGTTTATCAAAATTCTATTAAGAAATAATCTAAAACTCTTACTTTTGCTGTAAAGTTTTCCAAAGCATTACCCTGCTGTTGTCATGGGATATCTAGTCAATGTTTTCTTTCAAAGATATAAATTTCAGTCTCTCCACACCTACCCTCTAATTTTCCCCCAAATGCCCACTGAACAATATCCAAAGCACTTTATTGTGATCCACCTATATCTTGGTTCTTTTCTTTTTGTTTGCATCTGAATTGGAGCAGACATCTTGTTTACCAGAGGCTGTAGGAAAGTGAATTTACTTATTGATTGACATTATCAAGCAGTCAGACAGACACAGTAGCAGGTAAAATTGCTTTTTTTGTGTTCTTCTCTGCCAAACTTTAACAGAGAAAGTGATGTGCTTTTGCCAGTGAGGGCTACTATGCAATCAGGTAATGGGTCTTAAAAACACTGCAAACATTAATGGTGCTTGATCAATAATATTACTACCACAGGTATAATGCTACTACATTTATTATTAAGATATTGCTGAAAATGGAGTGACTTAAAGGACTTAGTGAAAGTATGAATAATTGCTCTATCATTAGTACAATGAAATGTTAATGGAAGTTTTGTCATGCAACATGCTGTGAATATTTTTCTGAAAGATTTCAGAGTTCCTTTGAGCTAATGCCTGAAACAGACCCTCTATTACCCCATCTCATTTTCCATCTATTCATGAGCTAATCTAGAAAGCCAAAGATGCCATTACATTTTTTTTTATATTTAACTTCTTCAAACTTTATCATGATATGTTAGGCAAGTACCACTAGTAATTTTTATTATTCTTTATATTCTGAATATTTAACACAGTGATTAAACTGCAGTGGTCTTTGTCTTCTCTTTTTCTAAAGAGTAGATATCAAATATTATCTCTTGTGAACATTAATATCTGATAAAATTAAAAAAATTTAGTCACTAAATTAATTCAAAGATAAGTAAATATATATTTAGTGAGATTATTTAAATATCAGTTAAATTATTTAATTGTATTAAATGAATGTCCAGTGAATATTATTATTGAAATCAACTTAGTCTTTATAAATGTCATTTTGAGAATATGTATATATTAATACATAAAAAGTACTGGAGGCCCAGATATGTATGGGAGAACAGATCATGAATCCTAAATGTAAAGTACTCTTTACCAGCTGCTTATGCATCTTTTTACTTTTGTGTATTACTTTAAATATCTTGTTTTCATAATTTTTTCATTGATTGATCTTTTTTGTTTGTTTGAGATAGGATTTTACTGTGTAGTTCTGGTTGTCCTGGAACTCTCTATATAGATCAAGGTAGCCTCAAACTTACAATAGATCGACCTACCTCTGTCACTAGTGTGCTGGGATTATAGGTGTGTACCACCACACCAGCAATGTAATCTATTTTAATCTACCTTGTACATAAAGAAAGTTAAATAAAAAATTAAGAAGACAAAGGAAAAGAAGAGAAAAATAATGGAAATGAGAAGAAAAATGAAAAAAAAAAGATGGAACAAAAAAGGCAGGAGGCAACAAGAATAAATGAAGGAAGAAAGGAAGAATGGAAATAAGGAAGGACAGAAAAATTAAACACACTCATTAAATAATGAGAGAAAGTTCACTTACTCAACAGTAAGAAACTAGGCAGATATGAGTTGAACAATCTTGTGGGCACTTGGGGTGACTTTTTCACCCTAAGCTACATTCAATTCTATTTCTGACTCAAGCTACTTGAGCACAGTATTCCTGGTATCAATTTTAGCTTGTGCAAAATACAGCTGTCTAATTGCTAACTGTGAGGGGAAAAATACTCTTTTTTTCCCCTCAAATTTCTGATGATCTTTATTGGTTTCTAATCCTGTCACATCTTTATTTTAAAAGAGCCTTCCTTTTGTCTTTCCTAATAACTGGATGAAATTGTTATCAGGGTAAGTTCCTATTATCTCAGTGCTCTAAATTTTTTCTGTTTTTCATACAAAAGAATACTTTGTTAGTTGGGAGAAGTAGGAAGTAATTTTTTTTCAGTTTAAGGGGCTTTAATTTATTAAATATCCATACTCATTTGCATGTGTGTATGTGTGTGTGTGTGTGTGTGTGTGTTCATGTGTTCTGAAAGTCAGAGGTGCATGAAAAGATGTATTATTCTGGTAGGATGGTGACCACCTTACTTTGTTGTGGAGCATAGTTATAAATCAACTCTAGATTTGATGCTATATAGCATACCCACTCCCTAATGCATGAAAGTCAAGCTAAAGTTTAATATGAATATTTCCAACTGAATTTAACACAGGAAGGAAGAGACTAAGAGCAATGGAGGATAGAAATCAAGAGGGACAGGGATTGCAAACTAATCTGTAGTTTAGTAACTGAAATGACAAGATGGCAAGAACAGCAAAGGTGTTATATATATAGATTCATAATTTTCTTGGTAGCTGCTAGTGTAGATTATTCTTGGGAACATATTAGTAAACACATAAGGATCACACAGGCAACTGTCCACATTTCTGTCTGTATTTATTTTGTTTTTATATTCATGTAAATCAGCTTAGTCCTTATCAAATTATACTTGGAAATGGATAAAACACAATTCAACCAAAATATAAAACTCAGTCACTATTAACACTTAAAGAAGAGTGATTAATATGGAAAAGAAAAATTATTATGACTTGTGGGTCTGGTTTAGTTGGAGATGTCATAAAGCCCCTGAGTCAGAGGGCAAAAAGCAGCATAAAAAGGCCCAAAGCCTTTACCACAAATTAAGAGAAGTAGAGTCATTATCAAGAGGAACTTCTGAAAGCTGAATGATAGAGTAAATGATGAAACATTGTTCATTGATATATATCCTGTCAATACTTTCAAATTACTTTCTTGAATATTGGGATTAGGTCAACAAAATAGATTTTTAATGCCAACATTTGTTAGTATTTCACTTAATTAAAAAATCAGGCATATGCTGAAAGTTTGGATAATCCTCACTTGTTTAGACAGACATAAAATACATTATATTTTCTTAGATTCTTATTTTATACTTATGCCTGACACCATACCACAAATCTACAAAAATTTACAGTATCTCTACTCATATAGAGAAAGAGGACCCCAAGTTAAGGACCAGGAATGTATTTACATTTGTTTAAAATTAAATTAGGAATTTTACATTTTACAACAATAATATATTTGTTTCCATTTTATAATAAATTAACACACATAGCTAACTTCTCTAGAGTAATTCAGGATGCTATCTAGATAATGGATTTCCTCTTTCACTCTTTTCCACATGGGGCCATTTTGGAGCCAGTAATGCATTTAAGTGTTTGCAATTATTATGTGTGTCAAGGGACAATTGCCATTTCACACAATTGCTCTCCCTATATTGTATTCTAAATGTTGCTAGTCTCATTGCTTTAATTATTTTTGTAATTGATTCCTAAATTTTAGTATTAGGTAATTTAATTAATGCTCCCACTGTAACTTCTTGGTTGGTGAAGTATTTTTAAAACTACCTTTTATTTTTTGTAAGTCAATTCTAGAATTGAATTTTTGTAATTATTATGAAATTTGCTCTTACAATGCAAGAATGACCATTGGGAAATTTCTTGTTATTATAGATATTATCGAAAAAACTCTGAACATTGATCCAATAGAACAGTTCTCCAGTGATTAAAGCATCAAAGAAGATAATTCTGAATTCTTCCTCAGATGAGTAAAAAGGAAATCAAAGATAATTACAGCCAAATAGTAATCTTGAACATTAATTAGTTCCTCCTTTTAAGTGGTTTTATATCTTGGGGGTGTGGACTCTTAGCCACTATTAGCTTTAAAACAGGAGCTTGATACATCACTTCTTTACTTAAACTCTTAAAGTATGTTGCCACCTCTCCAAAGGTGAATTTGACAATGTTTGGTTACCTAGCAAGGCTGTCTATGTACTCTAGCCTTTGTTTATTTCTCAATACTGATGTTTCCCCTATTCTTCTTATTTCTGGAAGAAGATGTCATTAGTATCTATTCATAAGGGCACAATAAATATTTGTGTTAGAGCTACCTCTGCTTACTTATACTATCTTTCTTCTATTGTAGAGTATGTTCATTTATTCAAGTGAAATCTATTTCTATGCATATAATGTTAAAATATCTTAATTTTAATCTCAGTGTGTTGGGAATACTTGACTTGCAACAACTAGTGTTATAACTGCATTTGAGTGGGTATTTGATTAAAGTGTATCGCCTGCCAATTCTGCGAACATAAATGGGAAAAATAGCCATGCATATGTGTACTCAAAAATGTGTTCAAGAGATAAGACAGATTATGTTCTATGATGATTCTTCAGAAAAGTTTGTGTATTAAATCAGTAAATAAGTGACTATGGTATAAAATATAATGAATAGTATTTTAGTAAAAATTAAATTAATGCAACAAATCTACATTATGAAAAACACACAGTTATGCTTTTCTAATTAAATTATTCAGAGGAATATAGAGGATATAATAATATTTTAAAATCTTTTAGAATTACATGAATAAATTCATTGCAGTTGTTTTCCTTTTTTACTAATTTTAGTTATTAAGATGCTATGTGTACATTATGTGTTTACTGAACAAGTAGACTGAGAATATATTGTATAGTCTCAAACTCTGTGACACAGATTTTAAAGCAGAATTCTTCAATACAACAGGATATTTTTAAAATTAAAAATGAAGAGAAGGCCTGAGGAAAATTCATAGCACTAGATGCATACATGAAAAACCTAGAGAAATACCACGCTAGAGAACTAACAGCCCAGCTGAAAGCCCTAGAACAATTAGAAACAAACTCACCTAGAAGGAGTACACAGCAGGAAATAATCAAATTTAGAGCTCAAATCAATATAATTGAAACAAAAAGAACAATACAAACAATCAATTAATCTAAAAGTTGGTTCTTTGAGAAAGTCAACAAGATAGATAAACTCTTATCCAAACTGATCATAAAGCAGAGAGAGAGTGTCCAAATGAACAAAATCAGAAGTGACAAAGGGGACATAACAACAGACCCCCAGGAAATACAGAGAATTATCAGATCATACTTGGAAAATCTATATTCCACAAAAATGGAAAATCTAGAAAAAATGGAAAGCTTTCTGGACAGGTACCATTTACCAAAATTAAATAAAGATAAAATTAATTACCTAAACAGAACTATAACGCTTAAGGAAATTGAAGCTGTCATTAAAAGCCTCCTCAAAAATAAAAGCCATGGTCCAAATGGTTTCAGTGCCGAATTCTACCAGACATTCAAAGGAGAATTACTACCATTACTCCTCAAACTATTTCACACAGTAGAAACTGAAGGAATAATGCCAAATTATTTTATAAGGCCATAATTACCCTAATACCCAAGCCACTCAAAGACACAACAAAGAAGGAGAATTACAGACCAATTTCCCTCATGAATATTGATGCTGAAATGTTGTACAAAATTTTAGGAAACCATATACAACAATATATAAAAAATATCATCCACCACAACCAAATAGGCTTCATCCCAGAAATGCACGGTTGGTTTAACATATGAAAAACTGTAAATGTCATTCATCATTTAAACAAACTAAAGGAACAAAACTACATGATCATATCCTTAGATGCTGAAAAAGCCTATGACAAAATCCAATACTCATTTATGATAAAAGCCCTGGAGAGATCAGGAATACAGGGAGAATATCTAAATATAATAAAGCTGATTTACAAGAAACCGACAGTCAGTATCAAACTTAATGGAGAAAAACTCAAAGCAATCCCACTAAAATCAAGAACTAGACAAGGATGTCCTCTCTTATCTATTCAATATAGTTCTCAAAGTCTTAGCTAAAGCAGTAAGAGAACAAAAGGAGATTAAAGGGATACAAATTGGAAAAGAAGAAGTGAAGCTATCTCTATTTGCAGATGATATGATTGTATACATAAGTGACCCATAAAATTCCTCCAAGGAACTTTTACAGCTGAAAAATACCTTCAGCAATGTATCAGGATACAAGATTAACTCAAAGAAATCAGTAACCCTTCTATACACTGAAGATAGAAGGGCTGAAAAAGATATAAGGGAAACATTACCCTTCATAATCACTGCAAATATTATTAAATAACTTGGGATAACTATAACCAAAGAAGTAACATCTATTTGCCAAAAATCTTTAAATCACTGAAGAAAGAAATTGAAGAGGATAGCATAAAATGGAAAGAGCTTCCATGTTCCTGGATAGGTAGGATCAACATAGTAAAAATGGCAATTCTACCACAGACACACTACAGATTCAACGCACTGCCCATTAAAATCCCAACACAATATTTTTTTGGACCTTGAAAGAACAATACTCTATTTCATTTGGAATAACAGGAAAGCCAGAATTGCCAAAACAATTTAATCGACAAAAGAACCTCAGGAGGCATCACCATCCCTGACTTCAAATTATACTGTACAGCTACAGTAATAAAAATAGCCTGGTACTGGCATAAAAACAGACTTGTGGATCAATGGAATAGAACTGAGGATCCAGACATTAACCCAAAAAACTATGAACACTTTATCTTCAACAAAGAGGCCCAAAATATTCAATGGAAAAAAGATAGTATATTTAACAAATGGTCTTGGTGTAGCTGAATGGCAGTGTGAAGAAAAATGCAAATAGCTCAAAGCCTGTCACCCTGCACAAAACTCAATTCCAAGAGGATTAAAAACCTAAACATAAACCCCTCCACTTTGAACTTGATAGAAAAGAAAGTGAAAAATACACTTCTACAAATTGGCACAGGCCACCACTTCCTAAATATAACACCAGTGGCACAGACACTAAAATCAACATTCTACAAGTGGAATCTCCTGAACCTGAGAAGCTTCTATAAAGCCAAGGACACAGTCAATAGGACAAAAAGACAGCCTACAGAATGGGAAAAGATTTTCACCAACCCTACAGGTGATAGAGGACTGATCTCTAAGATATATAAAGAGCTCAAGAATCTAGAGCCCAAAACCTTGAATAACCCAATCAAAAAATGGGGTACTGGTCTAAAAAGGGAATTCTCAGCAGAATTACGAATGGCTGAAAGGCACTTGAAAAAGTGTTCATCATCTTCAGCCATCAGAGAAATGCAGATGAAAACAACTTTGAGATACTACCTGACACCTGTCAGATTGGCTAAGATAAAAGAAACAGATGACTGCCTTTGCTGGAGAGGATGAGGAGCAAAGGGGAACACACCTCCATTGTTGGCGGGAATGTTAGCTTGTTCAGCCTCTTTGGAATGCAGTATGACAGTTTCTCAGAAAATTGAGAATCAATCTCCCCAAGGACCCAGCAATATCACTTCTGTGTGTATACCCTAAAGATGCACAGTCACACTCCAAAGGCATTAGCTCAACTATGTTCATAGCAGCATTATTTGTAATAGCAAGAACCTGGAAACAACCTAGATGTCTCTCAGCTGAAGAATGGATTAACAAACTGTGGTACATCTACACAATGATGTACTAGTCTGCAGTAGGAAAAAAATGATATCCTAAAATTTGCAGGCAAATGGATGGATTTGGAGAATATCCTCCTGAGTGAGGTATCACAAGCCAGAAAGATAAACAGTGCATGTACTCACTCATTAGTGGACTTTAAACAAACAAACATACAAACAAGAAAAAATCAAAGCATACCCAAGCTGCAAAACACAACCACTGAACAGCTTGGGATCTGAAACCCCTTGGATCACACTTTCCCTAGAGGAACACCTGACTCAGTCTTGAGGTTGGGGGGAGAAAATTGGATTTCCCAGGTGTGGAGGCTGAACTAAGCAATATTGGGACCGTGAGACCTTGGGAATGCCTGACCAGTGGAGGTTTGACGAATTGTGGAGAAGAGAGAATTACATGATGTGGTGGGAGGGGTAAGGGACCTTGAATAAGGATATACAAGGATAGAAAATGTGACTTCTTTATTCATAATATTAAAAAAGGAAAAAAAAGAAAAAGCAAAGAAAAAGGAAAAACAGAAAAAAAATTAAAAATTGATTCTCCATTTATACAATATATGTTGACCACAGTTTTTCTTTTCCCAGTACTAGCTCTTCCCTTCCATCTTCCTTCCCCCTAGATCCATTGCCCTTATATTTTCCTTACCTCTTCTTCATTGTGTTTACTCCTTTGGTCTCACCACCTCCCTGGTGACTGAACTAGCCAGCTTTATTTGTGTTGCCAGTGAAACTCATATAATTAATTGTAAAATGAATTATTTGTTATACATTTATCTGGATTAAAATAACATTTCTTTATAGACAGAAACTAATTTTATTACCTTTTACTCATTTATTGAGTGTGTATGTTTGTTTGTACATCAGTACACATTCCACAGTGAAAGTCAAGGAACAGACTGGGGGACTTGGTTCTCTTGTTTCACAACATTGGTTTTGAGGTTCAAGCTCAGGTTGTTCTGTTTGCCAGCAAGTGCTTTATGACCTGAGCCACTCTCTTGCTGAATACTGTGTATTTCCCACTGTGGTCATACAAGGAGCAGGCCTCTAAGAGAAAATAATCTAATAGGTCAATTAGACAAGCAAAAATTTTCATGTCAAGACTGGACAAGACAACACAATAAAAGAAAAAGAGTCTCAAGAGCAGGTAAATGAGTCATAGATATACTTATTTGTACTTCTAGGAATCCCAACAAAACACCGAGCTAAAAACCCTAACATATTCACAACAGGACTTTTTAAATCACCATTTTTATGACCTTATCCTATTTATAGTGTTTTATAGCAATATAAAGCTAAGAATATTCACAGTGAATCACATTCTTATTTCAATGTATGATAATGGCTTTACACATGCTCATGCAGGTTCACATAATATCTTTGCATTGTTTTGATGTTAAAAATATCCTACTGAGTGAGATATCACAAATTCAGAAAGCAGGGGATGAACTCACTCATTAGTGGACTCTAAACAAACAAACAAACAAACAAGAAAAAAGCAAAGCATGCCCAAGCTGCAAACCACAACCATTGAACAGCTTGGGATCAGAAACACCCTGGACTGACACTTTGGATCCCACTGCCCCTAGAGGAACACCTGACTCACTCTTGAGGGAACGGGGAGAAAACTGCATCTGCCAGGAGTGGAGACTGAACTAAGCAATATTGGGGCAGTGGGACCATGGGACTGCCTGCAGCCTGCCCATGGATGGGATGGATATTTGTCGAGAAGAAAGAATGACTTGATGTGGTGGGAAGGGGAAGGGACCTTGAATAAGGATATACAAGGTTAGAAAGTGTGACTTCTTTGTTCATAATAATAATAATAATAATAATAATAATAATAATAAAGGAAAAACACTATTATGTTTTAACTTTTGGCATCCTGAGATTTTTGAACAGAACTGAGAGTCACACACTCAAAGGCATCTCACTGATTACAGTCCAATGCTTAACTTCTTAGGAATTACTCAATAAAAAGTATTTTTCTTCTAGTTTCTCTTGACTTAGGGACTATATCTCCCTTTGGTGGCCACTTTGTAAGAGGAATGTAGAGTTGGTGATTTCTGACTCATATGAGATATTCTAGAAGCTATTTAAAAAATAGTGGACCACAATTCAAAATACAAAAATATCAAACTATACATAGTAAAACAAATATTCAGCATAGAATCTGAGAATATAGGCTTGACTATAATGGAAGACAGTCTGTGTGGTAAGAGGGTCATAGAATTTCTAACCTTTTTTATGAGTGAATTTTTAAAAATTAAGTAAAACCTCTATATATAACCTATCATTATAGTTAATTTATTTGAATATGAAGCAATTGTACACACTGATTTAATTCTGTCTCCAGAAAAATTTTGATATTATTCAAACATATACAAACATATATGTATAAATAAAAGACATTCACATATCTGTATGATAAGGCAAAGGACAATGTAATAGCTTTGTATTCAGACATGACACTTAAAGTAAGTTCAATAAAGGAAAATATATGAATTAGTTGTATCCAATTCTTATTATGAGCACAATCACCTAACACTACTATACATGCACAGTATTTTTTCACATTTCATGAATAAAGAAATTAAAGCTCAAAGTTAATAAATAACTTGAAAAAACCCGATGTGTAATTAACTGTAAAATGAATTATTTATTATGTATTTATCTGGATTAGAATAACATTTCTTTCTAGACAGAAACTAATTTTATTGCCTTTTACTCATTCTTTGGGTAAATGTGTGTTTGTTTGCACATTAGTACACATTCCACAGTGAAAGTCAGGGGAGAGACTTGGGTACTTGGTTCTCTTATTTTACAACATTAGTTCTGTGCTTCAAGCTCAGGTTGTTCTGTTTGTCAGCAAGTGCTTTATGACCTGAGACACTCTCTGGCTGAAGACTGTGTATCTTACCACTGTGGTCATATAAGGAGTTCTTCATTTTTATTTACAGGTGCCATATAGTTTTAAATAGTATTATTAGAAATCTATTTTTCAGGTAAGAAGTTGAAATGTTTAAATACATGTGAAATATAAAGCAGGAAAGATTTAAGTGACAACTTTGTGTGACCTGTGTCCAACATTCCCACAAGCTGACAGTGTAAAAAAAAAAGTATAAACTTGAGGAAGGAAATAACTTTACTATATTATATGAGGTTCACTTGCAACACTAATAAATATGGCTAGTTCAGTGACCGGGGATGGGGTAAGGCCAAAGCAATAAACACAATGATTAAGATGCAAGTGGATAACAGAACCTAGATAGACTGGTTTGGCTCCAAAGAAGAAAGAAAAGAATGAGAGTGTTGTCAAACGTCTTGGTCCATAATATAATAGTCAGAATAGTAAGATATTTAGGATTTATGAAAGCATAACAGAAACTAGATAAGGGAATTGAATAAATACACCAAAAATAAAATAAACAGAAAAGTAAAATAAGCCAAAAAGTAAAAAAAAAAAAAATCTTAAAAGATATATCTCAGGAAATACTATGGAGAAAGAAGGGGCTGTAGAGGCTCTAACAATGCCTCTACTAGTCAGTAAATAGAGGACTTTACCTTTCGAAGTCAGTAATTAAAAATGGGCACTGATATTGTTTATTATTGACATCTGTGCATTTGATGAAACAATATCAGTGAAAATTATCTATTTAAAAAAACAAAATAAATCATCAGTAAATAGCTGTAATTTAATGGAGGTTTTTATGACTTAACAGAAAAATGTAAAATAATGTTTAAAGTATTTCACCAAGGCACATACAAAAGAGAGAAAGTTAGTTAAAAACAACTCAAGAAAATCACAAAAAAACCATAGACTGTCAGAAAATAAGCATATACAAACTCAGAAGCCAAAGAATAAAATAAATGAGGTAAAAGATATGAAGAAGCATCTGAAAATTCATCAGGTCAAACAGAATTAGCTAATTTCAAAAAATGCAATTTGAAATTGCTAATTAAAACTTGAAAGTATAAAGGGGCACAAAGCCTTTCTAAATAAATAGTGGCAAAAACTTGACAAGTATATAAAAGAAAATGTCAAAGACAGTCATAAAGCTATACAAATCACAATAGAATGAAGCCCAACAAATCCACATTGATAAATACTACAACCAGGATTTTAGAGGGTAAAACTGGGTAGGAATGGTATTACCAAAATTTTAATGACAAATTAGAAGAAAGAAGGCAGTTATGTGTGAGAGAGCTTTGAAAAAATGAGCAGAAAAATCCAATCCACTGAAGGAATCTTGCAGGTTGAAGTGGGAAAAATACCATAGTCCCTATCAAAGCAAAAAAGAATAACTGTCAAATAAAAATCCACCTGGATAAAAATGTCACCCAAAGATAAAAGAGACATAGAGAGGAATATTTTCTCAAACAAATCTTCAGGAGTATATCTTTATTACATTGATTTTATCATAAACATTAAAGGAAAGAATTCAAGTTGAAATGAAAGGATGTATAATAGCAACATAATACATAATAGCATATCAAATATAAAAGCCATTGTTAAAGGTAAATAAATGAACAAACACAGATGACTACAGTATTGCATTGCTGGCCAGTAAATCATTTTTATTGTAGTTTAAAAGCAAAATACTATTTAATAATACAAAATACCACTTAATAAAACAAACAAAGTAGATGTAACTACAAATTTATATTTTTGAACATACAAGATATAAAGAAAAAAGTAAAAATAAAAAGTAACATATGATAAAAATTTAGTCATAAATATAAATATATAGGCACCCACAATAAATATCAAAATATCAAATGTACACACAGATACACACACAGTCACACAGACACACACAAATTAACAGAACTAAAGCAGATTAAATAATATAAAATTATGACTTCCAAAACACATTTAAATAACTAAAATAAAATTAAAATATAATACAACAGAAACCATGCAACCCCAGTATCCAGAGCAGAATAAGAGTCAGATGTCTTCTGACAGTGAGGATCTAAGGTCCAGAGCAGAGTATGGTTCCAACCCATGGGCCTCCCAGAGAACTCATCTCAGAAGCAAAAATCACAGTTCCAGATTTGATCTCATGGATAGGTCTGCCTTGGACCAGGGATGGGAGAAGCCTTCCCCAGCAATCCTGCAGGGGGCACATCACAGATGACCAGGCTCCACCTCCTCCAAGGCAGGCTGCATCATCACACAGAAGCAGATGTCTCTCTGAACTCATGTGACACTATGGTGTCCAGGGCAGAATGAGAGTCAGACATCTTCAGACAGCCAGGAGTCTGGGTTCAGAGTGGAGTGGGAGAGCAGAGTGAGAGACAGACTTCTTTGGGTAGCATGGATCCTGTGGTTTGAACAGAATAAGAAATCATGCAGATTCTGTGTCCAGAGCACACAAGAGACACACAGCCCAAGTAGCCACAACTGACAAAGATTCCATTAAGTATGAACTAAAGAAAAAATGGACAGATGCCAGTTCAAGAATACATATAACAATATAAAGAACAAAAAAGCACCACCAGAAGAAGTTGATGGCTCTAAAACACCAAGACCTGAACAGAGCAATGAAGAGGAAATAGAAAAAAACAATAATACAAACACCTTTATGAAGATTATAAAAGCCTTAAAAGAGGATATTAAAAAATTCCCTTAAAGAGATAAAAGAAAATACAACAAAAATTTGGAAGAGATGAACAAATCCTAAGAAGAAAACCAAAAAAATGAAACTAAAAATTGAAATAGAAGCACTAAAAAAAGGCACAAAGTGAGGCACAGGTGGAAATAAAAAATCTGAAGAAAAGAACTGGAAATACAGATACAAGCACAACCAACAGAATCCAAGAGATGGAAGAGAGAATCTCGGGAGTGAAAAACTCAATAGTGGGAATAGATAGATCAGTCAAAAAAAGCACTAAAACCAAAAAAGTCATAACACAAAATGTTCAGGAAATCTGGGACACAATGAAAAGACCAAACCTGAGAATAATATAAATAGAAGAAGGAGAAGAATACCAGCTCAAAGGCACAGATAATGTATTCAGTAAAATCATAGAAGAAAAGTTTCCTAACTTAAAGAAGGAAATTCCTATAAAGATATAAGAAGCTTACAGAACACCAAATAGAAATGACCCCCCCCCCAGAAAGTTCACTCGCCACATAATAATCAAGCCACAAGACATACAGAACAGAGAAAAATTGTAAGAGCTTCAAAAGAAAAGGGCCAATTTTCTTATAAAGTCAGACCCATCAGAATAACTCTTGACTATTCAATGGAAATGAAGAAAGCTAGAAGGGCTTGGTCAGAAGATATATAGACACTAAAAGAACATGGTGGCCAACCTAGACTACTATACCCAGCAAAATTATCAAACACCATAGATGGAGTAAACAAGATATTTCATGACAAAGTCAGACTGAAACAATACCTATCTACTAATCCAACCCTCCAGAAAGCATTAGAGGGAAAATTCCAACCTAAAGATCCCAAATACACCCATGAAACCACAAACATTCAATAATCCCACAGAAGAAAAGCCCAGAGAAAGGAAATACATACAAGCTACCACCAAAAATATCAGGAAACATCGGTGAGTGGTCACTAATATCCCTTAATATCAATGGACTCAACTCGCCTATAAAAAGACACACACTAACAAGATGGATAAAAAAACAGAAGCCATCTTTCTGCTGAATACAAGGAACACACCTAAACCACAAAGACAGACACAGGCTCAGAGTACAGGGTTGGGCAAAGATTTTCCAATCAAATGGCCCCCAGAAACAAGCTGGTGTTGCCATTCTAGTATCCATAAAAATAGACCTCAAACTAAAACCAATCAAAAGATTCCAGGACAGACATTACTAATTTGAATCAGGAAATAAAAAATCAACCAAGATGAGATCTCAGTCCTGAATATTTATGCCCCTAATATAATGGCACCATCATATGTAAAGGAAACACTACTAAGACTTAAACCTCACATCAAATGTCACACTATTACAGTGGGAGACTTCAAGACTCCAATTTTCCCTTGCAAAGGTCAGCCAGAAAAAGACTCAACAAAGAAATAAGTGGTCCTACAGATATTACGATGCAAATGGACTTAATAGATATTTACAGAAGCTTCCATCCAAATACAAAGGAAAATACATACCTCCGCACCCCAAGAAACTTTCTCTAAAATTGACCACAAACTTGGTCATAAGGTAAATATCAATAGGTACAAAAAATATGAATACCCCTTATATCATATAAGACCACCATGGCCTAAAGTTAGAATTCAACAACAACGGAAGTCACAGAAAGCTGACAAACTCATAGAAACTGAACATCTCTACATTGAACCACCTCTAAGTCAGGGAAGAAGTTAAGAAAGAAGTCAAAGACTTTCTAAAAGTTAATGAAAATGAATCTACAACATACCCCAACTTATGGGACACAATGAAAGCAGTGTTATAAGGAAAATTCATAGCACTAGATACCTATAAGAAAAACCAAGAGGAAGTTCACAAAAGAGACCTAACAACTCAGCTGACAGCTTTAGAACAATTAGAAGCATACTCACCTAGAAGGAGTAGATGGCAGGAAATAATCAAACTTAGAGCTGAAATCAGTATAAGAGAAACAAATAGAACAATACAAAGAATCAATGAATCAAAAAGCTGATTCTTTGCGAAAGTCAACAAGATAAACAAACCCTTTATCAAACTAACCAAAAGACCTCTGTATTCACATTAACAGAATAAGAAATGAAAAGGGAGATATAACAACAGACATCCAGGAAATACAGAAAATTATCAGGTCATACTTTGAAAATCTATACCTTACTAAAATGGAAAAATTAAAGGAAATGAAAAGCTTTCTGAACAAGAACCAATTACCAAAATTAAATCAAGAAGTGATTTAAGGATTGTGTGTGTGTGTTAAATCAATTTATTCACCCATCATCTTTCAATGAAATAAGAATGCTTCTGCTTAAAGTCCACTAATGAATGAGTACATTTCCTACTTATGCTTCTGGGTTTGAGATACCTCGCTCAGAAGGATATTCTCTAAATCCATCTCTTTGCCTTCGAATTTTAGCATATCATTTTTTCTTACTGCTGAGTAGTAATCCATTAGGTAGATGTACCAAAGTTTGTTAATCCATTCCTCAGTTGAGGGGCATATAGGTCATTTCCAGGTTTTTGCTATTAAAAATAATACTGCTATGAACATAGTTGAGCTAATGCTGCCTCCTGAGGTTTTTTTGTTGAGTAAAACTGTTTTGGAAATCCTGGCTTTCCTGTTACTACAAATGAAATTTACTGTTGTTCTTTTAAGATGTTTAAAGATTGTGTTGGAATTTTGAGGGGAATTGCACTGAATCTGTATATTGCTTTTGGTAAGATTGTCATTTTTATTATGTTAATCCTACCTATCCTGGAAGATGAGAGATCTTTCCATTCTCTGATATCCTCTTCAATTTCCTTATTCCATGATTTAAAGTTTTTGTCAAACAGAATTGTTACTTCTTTGGTTATATGTGGTGGAATGTTCTCTGTATGATGTAAATAAAGTAACTGATTTGGCCTATGTAGAGCACCATAGAAGTGGGTGGAGTATCAGAGGAAGAGACAAGCAGAAGGAGGGTGGAGTTAGTCAGTCTCCATCCGTCCCCCCGAAGAAGAAGCATGTAGGAATCCAGGTGATCCACAGGCTGTGAGCCACGTGGTGGGTAGATTAATGGAAATGGGTTGAATTAAGATGAAAGAGCTAGCTAGTAATGTGCTTAAGATATGGGCCAAACAGTATAAAGGATATAAGTATGTGATTTATTTTTTTGGGGGTCCAAACTCCCCAGCCCAAACTAGCGCCTGGAAAGTTTTTACAACAGTTATAGTTACACCAAGTTATTTAATGCTATTTGCAGCTATTATAAAGGATGTTTCCTTCCCCCCCCCCCCTTTTTCAGCCTGTTTGTCTTTAGTGCTTAGGAGAACTACAGATTATTTTTAATTAATTTTGTAACATGCAAAATTTGCTGAAGGTGTTTATTAGCTGTGGAATTTCCCTGGTAGAATTTTGTGGGACACATGTATACAATCATATCATCTTCAAATAGAGATAGTTTCATTTCTTTTCCAGTTTATAACCCCTTTATCTCATTTCTCTCTCTTATTGCATTGCTTATCAGAAATTTCAGGTTGCCATAATGTATCCATGGGCATTAGCTGTAACCTACTGGGCTTTCTTCATCTCCAGCTGAGCCTAACTTGGCTTGAGGAGCTTTATATTTTATATTTTATGTATTTTAGAAAAAAGAGAACTTTTATTATTGTAGGGATTGTTTTTGTTTTTTGGCTTATTTTATTTATTTATTTATTTTTGCTATCCTGGATATTTTGCTTGTTTATATAAAGTTTGATATTGATTTTCAAAAATCAACAAAACATTAAAAAATAATATAATACTACAATTCTATCTCCCAACACATATACAAGAATTTAATACTAAAGTGTCAATGAGGTATTTTTCATGGCTATATGTGTTAGAGCAGTTTAAGCAGCAGCTAAGAGATTGGAACAATTTAAATTTCCAACAAGAGATCAGTGAATCTAGAACTATTCTATAGGCACAGAAAACAATATTGATTGGCTTGGATAACTAAAATTGCTTTATTTTGAAAATGTGGATGAATGTGGAGAACATCATAGTAATTAGAAACTGAATCCACAAAGAAAAGGTTTACAGTATATGAGAATTATGACACAGTGGAGCTAAGAAGCAGAAGAAGGATTGAAAGTTTTCTTGACTAGTGAAAGGGAAATGGGATTCTGGTTGGTAATTATGGTGTTAGTTCTTTTCTATAAAGTAATTATGCTTATCAATAACAATATTGCATGATTTTATTTATAATTTATTAACATAAAAGATCTTATGTTATATGTTCCTACTCTACTTTTTAGGTCTGCATGCAAACAAAATTAAGGATAGTGCTTAAAACCTTCTTCTACAGCTCAACTGTAGTATCATTGTTTGTAGCAAGTGGGTCTAGAAAGAAAAGCAGTTATTCCCAGAGTGCTGACTATTATTTTCATTTAATCAACCTATGAACCTCATTTCATTTATGTTTCTGTGATTATAAAAACAATGTAGATGGGCTATAAGAGATCACTCAGTGCTAGAAGTGTTTGCCAGGTTAATCTGAAAAACTGAGTTCAGATACATGGAATTCACATAAATCTGGCCTCTAAGATGTGTCTATTATCTCAGAAAACTCTGATGAGAAGGGGAAAAGAGAGAGGGTCATTCCCACATATTCCTGGGCAATAGAGCCTGGTGTATGCAAGCTGCACGCAGCCTAGAACAAGAAGGAAATGTCATCTTAAATAAGGTGTCAGGGGATTGATGGATACTTGATGTTGTCCTTTGGCTTCTATACATGATTCATCTCCAAAGTTACAAAATATAAAGGAGTGTGAGAAAGAAAGTATCTCTTTGTTATTTTCTTTACTAGTGTTTGTAGGAAGTGATGTGACTGTCTAACTTCTCTATAGGTCTACAGAAATTACATATGTCCTAATTTCTGGCTTGCAGAGGTGCCATATCTACTATTAAATATACATTTATATTTATTATTATATATAAACACATAGGTATGAATATATATAATGCTGATTTGGTAAATTATTTTTACATTAGTATCTTAAATATTTCCTAAACAGGGTTTACTTAATATTAAGTTAATCAGCAAAAATAAAGCAGATATCATATGCTACATTTGGCAAAGTTAGATTAAATTGCTTAGAGTTTCTTGTCAATATGGAGATAGGTCTTTTCCAAAGCACCATAGTCCCATACAGTTACACACTTTAATTTCATAATAGTTGATTGATTTGCTTCATTTGGGCTTCTTATATGTTCAAAAGAGTAGTTTTTATATGATGTTTATACATATTTTTTACAGTTAGAATTCTATGGTATCCAGGGCAATGCCTCTATTGTCATAATGCTCAAGACTAAAGCCCCACTTCATCAGTGTTAGCTTCTTCAGAGTACTTACTATTTAAAACCTATGTCAGAGAAAGAGTAACATAAAATTTCATATGATTTTAAAATTTTCTATAAGAACATAAAAATAGTAATATAGTAAAACATCCTTATGTGAGTAGAAGGAACATCAACGTATTAGTGAGGTAGACATCACAAATTTTGACCAAATGGGAGGATATATGGCAGACAGAGACAGGTAATTTGTCTAAGATTATAGAGTGTGTGACCAAGAGAGACAGAGTTTTGGAGCTTTTTAATTTCCAATTAAAGTTGATTTTTTTTATCAATGAAATTTTTTAGATTTCAAAATGCTGTATCAAAAATAACAGGGTGAAAACAGACAATCGGATAGGATACTAATGCTATCTTCATTTCTACTGACGTATATAAAGTCATAAAAATTTATTTAACTGAGAAGATATGCAACAAATGTCTAAGGTAAAAATTGTTATTTTCAATGTAAGTTTTACAGACCAAAGCAAAGAACTTAAATATAATTTTAACATTTATAATTTTATGAATATATAAAAATTTCCTTTCTGAGTATCTATTTCTTCACTCAATGTATCTCTAATAAGCAATATCTTATGTGATAGCACTGGAGATAAAATAATGTTTTTAATTAGTCCACTGATACAGTGACTAAAAAAAAAATTACAATTTGCTTGTGCTTAGTTCCATTTTTGATGGCAATTTATTTATTTATTGGGAACAATATAGTTCCTAGCAAATACAACAATAGAGAAATTTACATTTCACTGATCCCTTAACTGAAGTAAGATGACACTGACTGAATCTGGACAATCGTGCCATGTTGTGAGGTTATGGCTGAATAAAAATAAGACAGTGAGTAGACTTTCTTTTTTTTTTTCCTTCTTTATTTTGTATTTATCAAAAAAACCACAGTAAAAAGAATTTAAAATGTGGAAGAGTTAACAATAACTATACAGAACTATACAGAGGATAAGAATGATAAGCATGGCTTATCAAGGGTAGAAATACAAATAAAATTGCTACACCTATATTTTCTTTGTGTTCATCTTTCCCTCTGAATTTTTTTTTCCATCCCTGTACATCCTTATTCAAGGTCTCTTCCCCCTCCCAACACATCTGGTCATTTTTTTCCTCTGCAACTCCCCATCCCCTCCCTGGGCAGGGAGCAGACAGTCCTATGGTCCCACTGTCCCAATAATGCTTAGATCAGTCTCCACTTCTGGCCAAATCCAGTTCTTTCCCCCCTCCCTCAAGAGTGAGTCAGGTGTTCCTCTAGGTGGAGTGGGATCCAAAGGGTCAGTCCAGGGTGTTTCTGATCCCAAGCTGTTCCGTGGTTGTGGTTTGCCGCTTGGGCATGTTTGGCTTTTTTTCTTGTTTGTTTGTTTAGAG